>JAJONR010002452.1:0-90224 GCA_029582245.1 Solanum etuberosum | reverse complement strand
CGGAGCTGCCAGAGTTGGGATGTTTGTTAGCTTTTGTTGTATATATTTTTATGGGTAGGCTGGGGCCCTGTCCCGCCAATCTTTACCACTCTTAGAGGCTTGCAGACTAGTGTGTGGGGTGTATAGCTACGTTATGGCCATGCTGACATAGTTTGTTGGTTTGCTAAAGCTTGTTAGATGTTTGATGTATTGTCTTGATATATACCTGCTTTCAGTTTTTGTAAAGAGATCATGGTGGCCTCGACGGTCCAATCAGGACTTTTGTGCTAGTTGGCTATTTCTTTATATGAACTCTTGGGAGTAGCTGTTTCTTTTATAGATCTGTTGACAGGGGCCTTGCCGGCCAAATGCTTAATTTAAAGCCGAGATATACTTGTTTGTTTTCTTGATTGCGTGTGGCTGCCATGCGCTAGTAGTAAATGGTTCAGCAGGATTAGCTCGGGCTTGCGTTTTGGCATTAAGAGCCAGTTGCGCCCCTTGAGTTTGGGGCGTGACAGTATTGTACTCTTATCTAGTATGTATAAATATTACTTTCTAATAATGACTAGTGTACTTGTCCGTGCTTCGCGCGGTTAAAATAAAAGATTAAATATATTATGTAATAATTAATGTCTTTACTTGACAAATATTCTAATAATAAATAATGTGATAAAAGAGAGGAAAATTAAGTTACGATTCTAATACGACCTATTTAAAGAAATTGCTAAAAAAAATTATGCTACAAATTGCTGATAAAAAAAGAAGATGAAACATAAAAGTTGATATGAAAAACTTCAACTAGTTGATAATCCAATCATCATAGTTTCATACTAATTAAATTCAATGATTTATCGCATTTTATTAGTTCAATCAACAATCTACTCCATCATAAATTACTCCTCCTTTCCCATATTAGTTAATCACTATACTAAAAATAGTTGTCACATATTAGTTGATCACCTTTCTAAATCAAGAAAACATTAATTGATTCTTTTTCCAAATTACCTTGCATTTTTTTTTAAAAGTGTTCACCCTTGTTTGTAAAGTTTCAAAAAAGTTCTCAAGGGGTGAATTGATAAAACTACCCACTTATTTATGATTTCTTAATATATGCGCGTAAAAAGAAAAGTTACCAACTAATATGGGACGGAGGGAGTACATGATTTTTTATTTGTATAAATGACTATATAATATAAATAAATAAAGATATATGATTTCTTAATATTTGCACGTAAAAAGAAAAGTGATCAACTAATATAGGACAGACGGAGTACATGATTTTCTTTTTTATAAATGACTATATAATAAAAATAAATAAATAAAGATATGATTTCTTGTTTATGATTTCTTAATATATGCGCGTAAAAAGAAAAATGATCAACTAATATGTGACTGAGGGAGTACATGATTTTCTTTTTGTATAAATAACTATATAATAAAAATAAATAAATAAAGATATATCTATGGTAAATCATGATGAGAGAGAATACATGAATTATATTGAACCCGATTTGGCTCCTCTTCATTATACTTTTTCTCCATTTCATCAAAAGAATACATTTAGATGAACGACATGTTCTATTTAATATTTATAGGACAAGATTATATTACATTCATAACCATAATTAAGTAAATAAAATTAGAAAAATAGTCTTCAAAATTGGTAAAAAATAATAATATTTATTTTCCACAAATTTTGAAGATCCATTAATACAATTGATTTTATCTTAATTTTATATTATTCAAAATATCAAAATTGTTGAACATGAATTTAATATGCTTATTTAGCCTGATAAATAGTAATCTTTTGGAAAAAAAAATTTGGTCTTAAAACATTCCAAAATATTTTTCAATTAAATAAATATGTCTTATGATTCACATACATAAAATAAAAGGTAAAATAATTTCTATTCTTTTAAAAGAAAAATTGAATTTTGTTTTCACTGACACAGTAGCCTCCGCATATTTAAATATCAATAATATAAGATTCATTTATTTTATCTCCAAACAGAGTAGCCTCCTATATTCAAATATTTAAAATATAAAAAATATAAGATGATATTAATGTGTGTCTAAATTTGTAGGAAATATTTTTCTTACCAAATTTGAAAAGTACTTTTCAAAACTTATTTACTTAATTAATTATGTTTATGATTTTATTTATTTAATAAAATCTTTATCTTTAAAATTTAAATAGGACATATAACTCTTATCTAAACGTATACTTGACGAAGTAGAGAGGAAGGATAATAGATTGGTATTTACTCGTTAGTCAATATTTTTAGAAAAAAAAGGCCAATAGTTAACATATTAAACAGATAAATAAAACGGAAAAAAATAGAGAAGAAAAAGGGAAGAGATAGAACACATTAAGGAGGTCACTGTTAATTTTTATGTTAATGACTACTCAAGGTTACAAAGGTAATGGAGGTGTGTGGATACCATTTAAAAAAATGATTGACATTACAGTATCAACAATTTAGTAATCAACTACCTTCACAATACTAAAATATTATGTATTTTGTATAAGGAAAAAATACTCTACGCATGAATTAACATATGTTTCACAATAAAACTAAAATGTTACATTTGCTCGGAGGCAAAAACTTATAAGCAAACATGAAAAGATGAGGTGTACTGGAAGAGACTGTTACTCCCTTAATCAGATGTCTCGTCGAATCTTGAGTATGAAAAAACGCCTTAGTAGGAAGTGCTCCCTCTGAATGAAACCTTGCGCGTTGTGAATCCATATATAATCAGGCTGCAACGTGGATACCAAATACAATATAAAAAACCAAAAAATATATAAATAACCAAAGTTCAGACGTTGTTTTCACCTTCACAATATTCCATAAAAATTGATATACTTTTCATGGGAAGATCTTTTCAAATCATTTTGAACTTCCTGCCAAATTATATTAGACAATATAAAGTTAGACATCTTTTCTATTAACTATTAAAATAGTATTAGCAAATTATCAAATCAAATCCAAAGAAATTTATAAAGAGAATGAAAAGATTAATGGAAAATTAAATAGTGAAGTATGAATTAATAGGACCTTAATATTTTGGATGTTGAAAAGCATTAATTCTGAATTTAGAATTGTAAACGATGTCTCCAATTATTATAGCCTTAATTTGAGGAAACGGTTAAGGGCTACTAATTACAATTAAGAATTGGAATTTTAAACGGTATCTTTCTCTTTTGTTAAACTTTAATTAATTAAAACCCATTAATTATTAGCTGAAGATCCAGCTTTATATATTCAATTTACGTCTGAAAATAGGGAAAAAATCCTCCAAAAATCCTCCAAAATAGATAAATAAGTTTCCTGATCATTGGGGCATGCCACATCAACAGACTGAAGATCCAACTTTATATATATATATAGATTTGCTTCTTCTCCAAAAGGAAAAGCGATTTTTAATTTCCTACTTCTATTACAAAAATGATAGAATAGTTCAAACTCAAGTAGAGAGAATCAATTTGGGGAATTTCTAATTGTATTTCAGAAAACTGATACACAAAAGATGAAGTATGTCACTATATATACATGTGGAATCTAACACCTCTGACACCTAACTAACTTGTGTAACTAACTACTTGCACTGCTAACTAACTAATCAAATATACATAATTATGCCTCTAAGTCTGCATTACACCATTATCTCCAATACCCTCCCTTAAGCTGGATGTACTGAAAATGTTCAGGACTCCAAGCTTGGCCAAGAGAAAATCATGATGTGAACGACCAAGTGCTTTAGTGAGCAAATCTGCTTGCTGGTCTTTAGTGTTGATGTATATGGTCTTAAAGTGGCAATCGATTTCAATATGCTTGGTTCTCTCATGAAAGACAAGATTTGCAGCAATCTGTATTGCAGCTTTTCTGTCACAATGTATTGATGTAGGAGTATGAAATCTCACCTCAAGTACCTTAAACAAACTTGCCACCCATACTACCTCTGCTGTTAGTGTAGCCAAACTCTTGTACTCTGCCTCTGCAGAGCTTCTGGATACAGTATTATGTTTCTTGGATTTCCAAGATATCAATGAATCACCAAATTTCAACAAATATCCATTAACTGATATCCTGGTGCTGAGACAAGCAGCCTAGTCTGCATCACAGAATCCAGTTAATGTGAATTCCCTATGAGAACTCATAAGCAATCCCAACCCTGGATTACCTTTAATGTACCTGATCACTCTCATAGCTGCATTCCAATGTGAGAGTTTAGGTTGTTGCATGTATTGACTTAAAGTCTGAACAATAAAGGCAATGTCATGTCTTGTGTTAGTCAAGTAGAGCAATTTCCCAACTAATCTTTGATAGCGGCTAACATCTGGCAGTAATAGATCAGCACTGCTACTGCCATACTCAGCTGGAGTGACCTTAAGATTACATTCTAATGGTGTTGACACTGGTTGTGCACTTGCAAGCCCAGCCTCAGAAATCAACTCTAATGCATACTTCATTTGGCTCATGACAATGTCAGATGATGACCTACAAAACTCTATGCCCAGAAAATATCTCAGCTCACCCAAGTCCTTTATTTTGAAGTAATTGTGTAGCACCTGTTTGGTATCCTGAACCAGTATAGGATCACTTCTTGTGATTAACAAATCATCTACATAAACTAAAACAATGACCTGTCCAACAGTACTCTTCTTGGTGAATAATAAATAGTCTAAATGACTTTGAGTATATCCTGATTGGCAAAGGGATTCAGTAAGCTTAGCATTCCATTGCCTAGATACTTAGCCCATATAATGACTTTGCAAGCTTACACACAAGATGCTTATCTGTACTAACAAACCCCTTAGGTAGCTCGATGTATACTTCTTCAAATAGATCACCTTGTAGAAAAGCATTGAACACATCCATTTGAAATATCTTCCAGTTTTCAACTGCAGCTAAGGCAATAATTGATCTCACAGTGACCATTTTAACTACATGAGCAAATGTTTCTTGGTAGTCAATACCTTCAGTCTGGCTATATCCCTGAGCCACAAGCCTTGCCTTGGATCTATCAATTGTACCATCTTCCTTATATTTGATTTTGAAAACCCATTTACATCATATTGCTGACTTCATAGCAGGCAACTTTACTATCTCTCAAGTTCCATTTTCTTCCAATGCCTTAATCTCTTGCTGCATAGCCATTACCCATCTAGGGTCCTTAACAGCTTCCTCATAACATCTAGGCTCCACTTCTGCAGAAAACTTGCCAAGGAATGCTTGATATTTTAGAGATAAGTGCTGGTAAGATATGTAATTGGCTATGGAATAAGGATGATCAGAATCAATTGCATTGGTCACAAAATCCTTTAGCCAAACAGGAGGCTTTGAGGATCTAGTAGAATGCCTTGTCCTTTGTTCAACTACCATTTCATTAGGAATAACTGGATTTGGAATAATGGCATCAATAATACCATCTGCATTCCCCACATCTGCATTAGCATTATCAACATTTGGATTGCCATTTATCTCCAAGTGAGGAACTTCTTCTGCCAGCACCCTTTCCTCATCAAGAATAAGATCATTTTCAGGAAATATTATGGATGAAATTTCTCCTTCTTTGCAGCAAAAGGAAATATACCTTCTTTGAAAATTACATCTCTGCTGACTAATAACTTTTTTTCAGTCAAGCTATAAACAATGTAACCTTTATGAGTAGTTGAGTAGCCCAACAACACACATTCCTCAGCCCTGAGTGAAAATTTATCATCTCTAAGTGCCTTGGTGGCATAACATAAACAACCAATGGTTCTTATATGAGTTAAACTAGGTTGATGACCATGAAAAATAACATATGGTGATTGACCTTTCAATGTTGCAGTTGGCATTCTATTTATCAAATAGACAACAGATAATACACATTCTCCCCAAAATTTAATTTGTATAGATCCTGTAAATCTAAGAGCCCTTGCCACCTCTAAGATGTGTCTATGTTTTCTCTCAACCACCCCATTCTGTTGAGGGGTATGTGGGAAACTACTCTCATGAATTATCCCCAAAAATTTAAACAATGTCCTACAATCCTTGTTGAAGAATTCAGTCCCATTGTCTGAATCTTCTTAACAAACTTACTGAACTGGTTATGAACTAAAGTAATAAAACACTTGAGTGTAACAAAAACATCACATTTCAATTTCATCAAAAACACCCAAGTCATTCTTGAGTAATCATCAACAACAGTTAGGAAATACCTAAAACCAGCATGAGTAGGGGTTCTATATGGCCCCCAAACATCTATATGAAGTAAATAAAAAATAACATATGATCTAGACAAGCTTGAAGGAAAGGGCAGTCTAGTTTGTCTGGCTAATTGACAAACTGGACATTTATTACAAGCTTCTTTACCTGTGAATCTTTTAAGTAAAGAAAAATGCTTCAACACTCTCACTGGAGGATGACCAAGTCTGTTATGCCATACAATACCCTCTGAGTTCTCTGTTTGTGCCATTAAACCTTGCTCCACATGCCTGATCTTTTCTGAAAGATGGCTGGGAAAGTAATAAAGGCCTCCCCTTTCTTTACCAGTCCCCTTCACCTTTTCATTGAAGAGGTCCTGAAATACACAGTGCTTAGGAAAAAAGTTTACAGAACAATTCAGTTGCATGGTCAATTGAGATACTGAAAGTAGGTCAAACTTAAACTCAGGGACAACCAATACATTATTAAAGACATCACCAGTTGGTAGCCTGCAATTACCAGTATGAGCAACTAAGGTAGTTTGGCCATTTGGGAGGTGTACTTTCTTATCTGCACTATCCATTCTATACTAGCACCTGGCAAGTTACTACTATTTGTTGCTGAAAGAGTAGTAGTAGGAATACCTGCAATGTGAGCACTTGCAGTATTTGCCATAGCAGTGTTTGCCACATGCTGCTCCTTATCAATGTTGTCAATATTTCCTCCAGAAGTACTGGTTGATGGATTGTTAACTGATCCTTGTCCTGGATATGCTGAACCATGATTCATGAATCCAAACTCATCTCTAGAATCCCTGTCAGTATAAGCATGATTAGCTATATCTCTCCCAGCATTTTCTATGCCTGTTGATCCCCCTTGTTCAGGCTTCTTTTTGAACTTCCAATCAGCTGGTATCCAATCAGTTTAAAACATATGTCCTTAGTGTGTCCATGTAACTTGCAATAGTCACAAATGAGATGCCAATTTTTCTTCTGCCTGGGATTATAATATCCATCATTACTTCCAGATCAATTATTTGTGTATCCACCTCTCCTAGTGTACATAGCCATTGACTCATTCGAATAATGAGTACCTCTTCATCTATCAAGATACAATGCCATGGATTCATTCGAATGATGAGTACCTCTTCCTCTGCCAGCATACAAAGCCATTGATTCATTTAGATCACCACCAATCCTAGATCTAGCTGTTGCACGAATTGATTGACTATTGAGTGCAAGCCCATAAATAGACGATTATGGGTAGTTCAGGTGCGCTTAAAGTCAACTACAACTAGAAGGGGTGAAGGCCATAAGAGAAGATTGCCCTACCGGTAAGGAAGAGGGGAAAAATATGTTGTCATCTATCTCGACCAGTTGCCTGCATTAAGATTTAAAACTTGTTGTCTACTTTCAGGAAATGTTTGGAACAGAGAACTTACAATAATACAACGCCGTATTCTCGGAAGATTGAGGAACAAGAAGAGATCTATTAAGAGAAAGATTTATTCTAGAGAAAATCTTAACAGTTACATCCAATCACAAACTACACGAAAGTTGCCTTACTTAAGCTGGGCATGTGATTCATCATCAAAATCTGACTACGAGCATGACTGTACACCTCACTTAGTCCCATTAGAAAAGCAAACAATCGTAGGAACTGCAAATGATCAACATATGTTCTAGATTTATCGCAATTACAGGTAGGTGGAGGGACCAGTGTATCGAATTCATCCCATAAGAGGCGTAATTTGGTGAAATACCCTGAAACTGTCAAATTACCTTGATTAAGTGTGCAAATCTTGCGATGGAGTTGATAGCTTCTAGATCCATCGACTTTGTTGAATCGTTCATTCAGATCTGCCCAGGCCATAGTTGCGTCTGATTCATACACAATTCCACTCAATAGCTCATTGGATACGGTGTTCATGATCCATGCTAACATGAATGCATTGCATTTCTCCCACTAATCCTCCAACTCTGGATTATAATCTTATTTTCGACATGTTCCGAGAACAAAACCAAGCTTACTTTTGGCCCTAAGATTAATCATCAAGGATCTTCTCCATAGTGAGTAGTTCTCAGTTCCTGTGAGCTGAACTGAGGTCAATACACTACCCGGAGTATCAGATGGATGAAGATACAAAAGATGATTTCGATTTTTCTCAATTCCATCAATAGTATCAGCTAAAATCCCAGTTGCACTTCCTTCCGATGTTGTTTCCACCATGTTCTTCAACCTGTGATAATGGCAGAAGCTCTGAAAAAGACAAACTGAAGATCGAATAGCTGTGAATCTGAATCTCAGACTCATTGCTCTGATACCATATTCAAACTCAAGTAGAGAGAATCAATTTGGGAAATTTCTAATTGTATTTCATAAAACTGATACACAAAAGATGAAGTATGTCACTATATATACATGTGGAATCTACTAACTGACACCTAACTAACTTGTGTAACTAACTACTTGCACTGCTAACTAACTAATCGAATATACATAATTATGCCTCTAAGTCTGCATTACACCATTATCTCCAATAAGAATATAGTTATTAATTTTTTAGAATAATATTCCTTTGAAATGAAGAAGAGACAAATGAAATAATACTTGGTAGATTTGTGGTCCTTTGAAACAAATGTGCCCTTTTCTCAGCTTTAAGGATTGTAGTTTTATATTCCTTTGACTCGATCTAGCTTATTTATGGTAGAGTTTATCAATCTTTTATTTCCTATTTTTTGAAAAATAATTTCTCCTACTCCTTAAAACACTTATTTTTTCTAAAATATTTGACCACATATCTCATTTTTAAAAAATAATATTTTTAACTTCTCAAAAATTTGACAAAACCAACATCTCTATAATATAATTTGCTGTTACAGGTACACTGTGTTTAATGGCTGCCTGTGATATGAATATATGATTGAGCTTACCCTATAAAAATGTGCAACTCATGTGAAAGTATTTGTTGTATTTGATTTAGTTGGAAAGTGTATTTGCATCAGTGAAAATACACTGATTTTTCACGTGATTTCCTTATTTGGATTTTTCAATACCTTCGCAAAAAGATGAGGAAATAAAGAAGATAATTGTTGGAAATAATAATTCAAAGTTGGAGTAGGAATTGATTAGGATTTGTTATTTATGTTTAATTAACATTTATTAGTTAGAGTAGTTCTCAATCCTAATTTAATTTGGTTTTTATATACAGAAAATACAGAAACACATAGAAATATACAGAAACATATAGATCTTTGAGTTTATAAATAAAATATTTTCTTTCAATAATTATGACTTTAGTCATGTTATATTCATGAGGTTGTTGTACATATAAAAATATTAGAAATTAACTTATAGGCATACATATATTACAATAAATATAATTACTTACCTTTTACAATGGAAAATATCTTAATTATAAGTTCTCGTTTGATCCATAGATTTTAAAGTTTAAACTTAAAATTTAAAATGGGATGAAGACAATATTATTCCATATGTCCAAGTAACAGTATTCCCTCTCTTTCACCTTTATATGATCTAGTTATTATTTGAAGAGTCAAAAGGAGAGCTCAATTTGTTTAAATCATTAACTATTGTGACTTGCATAATATTTTTAAGTTTACGTAATTTTAAAATATGTTACTTTTTTTTTTTTCTTTTCAAAACTTAAAAATTATATATTTTAATTCACATAGAAAATTGAGTTGTTTGACCCTTGTGCTAAAGTTAAATGGGACATAGGATTCTATATAAGCATGTTTCCCAACCAACATATTGCAGCTTAAATTAGAACAATCTCCTTCAGCAACAACTCTGCTTCAATTTTCATCCTCTGCAGCTAGTTTTTCACTTATCAGATTCTGTGCAGTTGGCCAAGCTTAATGTTGTCCAATTCATACCGTTTTGCCCCTTTCAGTAGCAAAGCTAATCCTTTAATTTCAATTCAGCAGCAAGTTGATATTGGCGATTCAAGCGCGTCTTCAGCCATGAATTTTCAGGAATTTGGAGCTGCATTTGATCCAATCGACATCCTTTCTAGTTGGAATATCTCTCAGCGCCAAGAAGCTGCGACGAGATTGGCTGCGGACTCTGTCGCTGCTAAATCAGGAGCAGGTTCAATTGGGGATTGTACCAAAAGTAAAATTGGCTTGTCTTCTTCTTCTTATTTTCCTCCACGGAACAATTATATGCCTTACTTCGGTAATAATCAAGTCCCTGTTTGTGGCCTAATGGCGGATCTTAGTTCTATTGGCCAATTCTCAAAAACCAAATCCCTTGATTGCTTGCTCTCTGCAACCAATACAAGCAACACCGACACATCGGGCGAATTAGATGATGTGATTTTCTCTGATGATTCTGAAAGCTTGTGGAATATCCACACTAACAATTTTGCAGTTTCATCAGGAGAATCTGCAATTGATGCCTACAAATCCAAGCCCATAGATGCCAATGACAACAACGATATTCACTACTCTGTTAATGAGCTTGATGAAACAGTCTCGTGTAACAATTTTATAAGATCTTCAGAAGGAAATCGTTACAATATGGACAAGAGAAGACACGATGCTCTGCTCGAATCAGGTGAGAACACTCTTGATCCTGTTACGGCATACTTTTAATTGCTTGAATAAATAGTACATTAATTTCTCTTACACTCTGTAATATTCAGGAGTCAAAAAAAAAAACTCTTATTTGATCATGTTTTTTTAAAATATTTTGAATTAATTATTAACTATGGTGACTTATTATATTATTTTCTTATCTATAAAATTTTATCGAGTCTTTGTCTGAATACAGACTAAAAATTAAGTAGTTTGACATTCGTACAAGAAAAGTCGCCAATGGAATGGAAAGAATCTGTCCCGATAGGCCCTTCACGTGTCGGTTTACTAATTTTGGATGACAGTGAGATTCGAGTGTAAGACCTCTAACCAACTCTGATATCAACGTTAAAAGTTCTAATTTGTTATGAGATTTGAGTGCAATGCCTGTTTATCTCATTTAAAACTTAAATTTTTACTAAGAATATAATACACTTTCAAATACTTAATTATATCATATCACGACAGATTCCTCGAACAGAGACTACGTATTCCAGCTCATTTCGGAAAATGATCAACCTAAGTCCAAGAAATCCAGATCAGAATACAAGCTTCCAAGTTCATTAAACATCAATTTCCAGCAAGCAAGTTCTTCGGCTTGTTCAATAGTTGATCCTGATTCAGAAGCAATTGCACAAATGAAGGAAATGATCTATCGCGCAGCAGCATTCAGGCCAGTGAGCTCTGTCACGGAAGATGTGTTGGCAAGGAAGCCGAAGAGGAAGAACGTAAGAATATCAATGGATCCACAGACAGCTGCAGCGAGACGAAGGAGGGAAAAGATAAGCGAAAGAATAAGGATATTGCAGAAGCTGGTACCAGGAGGAAGCAATATGGACACTGCATCCATGCTTGATGAAGCTGCAAACTATCTCAAGTTCTTAAGGACACAAGTGAATGCCTTGGAAGCCTTTGGCTTTAATATAGACCCAATTATCATTAACAATAACTTTACTACTTCTTTATCTTCAATACCATTAATCAACTACCCATTTCCCTTGCAACCACATCTTCCTTTTCAAAACCTCAATCCAATCCATCACCCCAAGTGTTGATATATGAGATTTCGGAAAGAGTTTAATTAATATGCGTTGTCAGTGTACAAAATCAGGTCAAATATACATGTTAAAACAGGTAACATGTTCTATTATCAAGATCATAAATCTCATATTTTAAGGAGGTTTACTTGTAGATATCATTTGCGTGACCTGATAGTGTATCATATTTTAATGTGATTACTACATTATATATTTAGTTTCGTGTTCTGTGTATTTTGGACTTTATTCAATATGAAGATGTCAGCTAGCAAACCAATGCAAAGAAACATTCATTCCTCTAAATACTTGTGATTTCGAATCACACTTACTCTAAACTAGTTTAAATAAGTACCAAAATTCATTCCTAGTTATACTATTTTTTTTGGTTTCCCATCTGGTGTCTGGTACCCACATTAGTTCAACTAAATTCAAATGTAGCACCCATTTCAAAGATTATTAGTAGCATGTTTCATGCAAAATTAGAAGAAGAAAAAAAAATGAAACCAGAAGTGTACAAATTTTGTTGACGAAAGATGTGATGGTCAAGGAGAAAAGGATGTTGGACTTTGACAATACATCAATGCTTGCTTTTGCAAGTTCTTTTTGGGGATGGTGGAGGAATTAACTTTGATTAGATAGAAGAGGTTACTGATTTTTTTGGCTAAAATTCTGTTAAGAAATAAAGAAGTATTTGTATTCTTGGCTTATTGCTCTGCCAACTTGCTCTTTATTTCTTCTCCTTTTTTTTTTTCTTCAAGTGGACGGTGTCTAGAAAGTGATTTAGTGTGTGTGAAAAAATCAAAATCAACATATACGTGGTCCACGTTCATTTCTGGGAAGTATTTTCCGTAAGATTTCCAACACTATGATCTTATGAAATGGAAAAAAGGCATTGACTTTGGTTAGTATAAAAATATGTTGATTGTCTTAGCTGACATTTTCATTAATAAAGATTGTCAAGTGTCAAACATTCTTTGCAACTGTCTCCTAATAATCTTATTAAAGAATGCTTTCATTTGGCTGGCAATCGTTTTGATGTACCTCTTTTTTAAATTTATTTAGCAGTCGTCTATCTAGGAGGATCGATCAACTGCAGCAATATGTTCTATTTTTGAAATTTGTTGAATCTCAGAAATAATAAAAGGAGTGGATCATAGATAAGTAAATTCAACAAACTGTACAGCAAAGATCAAAATTACCCATCAATTGAACTAGTTTTCATCCACATATATAAGTAAATTCAACAAACTATACAGCAAGAACAGATGCACTCAAAAAATTCTCCATCTCGGCCTTGGATGAAAAATTCATTTTATTTCACTCCACACCACAGTCGGATGCTGATTCTATCTTAACTATCCGGTTTATATCCTTTTAGCTCTCTAAAAATTTCGATAGCATTAATGAGTGGCGGAAGAGTTGAATTCTCAGTTTTGGTAATCAACACATCGTACCTCTCGATATCCTTACTGCCCGGATTCACTGTGTACAGCGTTGTCATCGACAAATAATCGGGAGACATAGGTCCATAATAAAGGTCGTCATTGAGATAAATGTTGAATTCCCTTTTCTCTGTCTGGGACAATTTGACAACTTCGGCAAAGTGAAAGTATAAGTAATACCTGTCCGTGGCATTATTAGAGTTCCAGTAAAGGAACAACCTGTCGGGCTCGGTATTCGTCACCGGATCGGGTATCATGGCCGTTCTCATTACCGACAACGGTACTCGAAAAGTGTTTTGAAGGATGTCTTCTGTTGTATTAATAATTGCTGTATTCTGCAATTGATATGGTCTCCAATTTCTATCATACACATCATCGCTGTATCTGTTTTTGTATTTAAAAAGAAAACAATTAATTTTATCATATAACCATGTCAAATGAGTTTTTAATACAAAACTAAGACAGAACTATTCGATTTAGATGAAGTTTTAAGTTATATACATTGTCAAAGACATCCAAAGGAAAAATGACCATGTATATAAACTTCCAATGTTGTTAGTCTTGTATATAATTAGTATGTGCAATGACAAGAGACAACATGATCTTGGAAAATCTTGATCTTCTAATGTTAAAAAGGATTGAATTAATAAACGTACCTAACGTATTCATATGTTAAGGAACCAAAGTTGAGACGTACAATAAGTTCCATTGAACTATTTAGTACTGTTTTGTATATGGTATTATTCAAAGGCCTTAACTCTAAGGCTGAAATAAAAGGAGTTGTAGCATCTAACTTGACAAGACAAACATTTATAGAGTCATTGGTAGGTGTGTGTATAATCTCCACTCGAATTGGTATAGAAGCATTATAAATTGAGATTGTGGTCCAATATTTTTCTTCAATGTAAAGATCAAAATTTGGGAATTGGTTAATTCCATCATAATCTCCATAGAGAAAACTTGCCCTTATCAAGTATCTGCCAGAGTTCCCTTGAGCTGGAGTTAAAGTGTAGCAATTTTTGGTCCCTGTTGGAAAGCTTGTAACTGTGAGAAATTGTCTTTCTAGGGAATTGGATTGGTATGTTGATGATATGTTATTTTTCACTCCACCACTGACATAACCTACATCTGAAGTGTAAACTAGTCCTGTTGTTATGTCTGTATAGTTGGAACCTGCTGGTATTCCACAATCTAGGCTTATGAATCCTGTAATAGATGGACATAAAACAGAACATGAGCATTAAACAGGGCAAATATTGTAGTCACATATTTACTAGGTGTAGAAGCACAAACGGATCAAGAATTTTAAATTTAATCATTTTTTTACCACAACCCTTAAGAGGCGATGCCTGAATCTAAAGTTTATGTGTTAATGAGTCCTAAATTAGTAATTTGTACATGTTCAATGGATATTTAAGAGAAATACAAAGTTTGAACCAGGTAACTAGGTCGATCGAACCCATAGCCAAAAGACCTGAGTCAAAGTTATTGAGTTCTGTCGGCCCTTGTGCAGAGTAAATTAAATGTATATACTACTAACTTAACATTATACCTGTTTGGTTGTTTTGTGCAACAGCTATTGTTGCTAAAGAAAAAGCAATAAGCCATGCGAAGAGGAAGCCTTTCAAAATCTCCATATCTGGATTTACTCTGTTATCTTGAAGTTTAGACTTTTAGTTGGTTAAGTGAGAATAATTGGGGGCTTTACCTTATATATTATATGCTCAATTTGACCAAGTTTAAGAATGAATAAGTTTCCAAGTGATTTGGTAAACGCCATCATGATATCATTTGCTGAGCAAGGTGAATGCAACACTTATATTATCTTTATATGCTTGTGTCATGAAATGTGCTTTCAATTTTAATAGTTCAACCAGTTTACCTTGCTTTAATTTGAGCCACTAGTGAAATAGTAGACTAAGCACATATGTTATGGAAATGATAACCGGTTAAACAAAGTTTAACAATATGTTTTATGTCCAAGATATTATTCCACCAAAAATTGCAGGTGATAGAATTTAAAAATCATTTCAACTATAGATCATTATGTCTGTGATCTTGATTGTTCCTGTTTTGTGCATTCTTGGAAAGAACAACGTTATCTCTTCAATTATGAAGTTACTAAAATCAATGAGGGAGTCTGGATACGGGTTCGGTCGAATTTAATAGTTTTTGCTCAAATAGTATATTTGTGTTAAAAGATTCATTAAATATGTAAAATATTAAGTTTAGAATCCGATTGTGAACACTTGAAGCAGTCATTATAGAATCCAGAGATTAAAATTCTAACTACGTATTTGATTTATCTGGATACTGATAATGCCTGTTGTACTCGTTCAAACTAATTTCAGTGAACATTATTTTTGGCCCACAATCATATTCTTCCTTGAAAAATAAAATAAAAATAGTAATCCTATTACAGTACGTTATCCAAGTCAACTCATTGTGGCTTTTGCTCATTCCAAAGGATAGCAATACAATATTTTCTAAGGAACAAATGTTTGCATTATCGAAAATTTGGTGCGTTTTGCCACTTCACTTCTCGCTTTGTTAGAGAACAGCTATTTTAGTTGCCAAATGCTCCTTCTACTCATCGACTGATTTGCTTGATTGTAATTCCGATTAAAATGACTATGAAAGCTAATTGAATGATTATGGTGACCAATTATTATAAGTCCAGTGAATCCAGGCCACTAACTCCTGCCATAGTGGAAGTTTGTGTACACTACAATACGTTATACGAGGACTGCTATATAGAATTACTAGTTCTGGAAACGTGTGTTTATTCTTTACTGTCATACAAATTTGTATAGGTCTAATTTAACGTTGATAATTATCAATTACATTATTCTTTTGTATATGTTGTTCTGTGCAAATATAACAATGTCAATTAATTCTTTTCATTTAATTTTGGTTATTTGTCGGCAAAATAAAAAATGTTGAAAAATATAAAACTAATTAAGATAATATAGCATATAGTATGTGATATAGTGATGAACTCTTGCTCTAAATTTAAGAATTGGACGTAAACATATATAACAAAATTAATAAAGACAAAGAATAAATATATATTTACCATGTTAATGAGGAAAAAAATGACCAATAAATTGGTTTTACATAAATGTATAAGAATTATAAGATGATGAAACACAAAAGTGAAGTGGACTAATATTTTCTGTTCACTTTATATAAGAGATCATCACCAAAAATCTATTAAAAGACGAAAATAATTGCAACCCAAAAAACTTATCATAAAATACAAAACCAGTAAATTAAGTGCAAATATATATACACACAAAAAGAAGGATATTTTGAGCAAGATAACTAAGGAACATTAGTAAAAAAGACACAAATAATGATACAATCCACCTTGAAAGAAGTTTCGTCATATAAATCAAATAATAATTAAGAATATTTAAACATAAATTATGTAATTGTTTTCGGCCTGTTCCTCATACTCAAATAAAGGTATTTTCAAAATCGAAAGAAGGACCATAATGTGTTTTGCCTCCAACATTCTCACGATGAAGCAATATTATTCTTAAACCCAAAACTCAATATTGTTTTGTAACTGAAATTCAAAAGTAGGAAATGGTCATAAATACATGACGATGAAAAGCTTGTAGAAGTTGCATAAGTTGTGAATACAAAACTAATAAGATGATTTTTACTTTGAGTTTTATAGATCATTTAACTATGTGATTGAATAGTATAAATTTTTCTGTCCAAATTTATAGAATCCTATAAAGTATATGAGAAAGCATGACATTAATTCCATGGAAGATGAGAGGAATTAAACATTTTAATTGAACTAATTATAGGTAATAATTAAGAAATTGAAATTTTCAATAAATGTGGGTGTAGAAATCTCACGTCTAGGATTAGAGAAATCAAGGATTGTATTGATGAAAATAATGTTGAGTTACAAGCTCATTATATAGGGAGAGAATTGTAGATTCCTAAGTTAACTATACTTAGAGTCCTACTACAATACTTATTACTACTATAATAATAAAACAATTATAAATAATCTAATCCTAGATGAAATATAATTCTAGTCGTAATCTAATCCTAGTCGTAATATAATCCTAATAGATATAAGTAGCCTAATCCTAGTGCGACTCTAATTCTACAACAGTGTTGTAAACTCGTCAGCCAGCTTCGTTGAACCTGTTCCTTTGACATATTTCAATCATCAGCTTCATCTTTAACACTTGTTGTAGACTCGTCAGTCAGCTTCGTTGGACCTGTTCATTTGGCATGTTCCAATCGTCAGCTTCCTTCTTCTTCAACACTTCCCCTCAAGCTAGTGAGTAGAGGAACGGTCACTCCTAGCTTGCTTTGTACACCCAACAAAAACTTTGAATACCCAGCAAAAAAAAATTTGAATACCCAGCAAAAAAAACTTTGAATACCCAGCAAAAAACTTGTTTTGTCAATGCTTCGGTATGAATGTGATGTCTAGTCGTTGCTTGTGATAGTTCATCTGCAGATTGATACGAGTAGTTCCACCAGTAAAAACACTTAAGAGCAGTATGACTATTCCTACCACATATTTGACATGACTCAATACTATTCTGCTCCTTATTTTCACTTTGAAAACTTTTATTGTTCGAAGAACCTGGTCCATATTGACTGTTCTAAGAACCTGTTCCCTGTCCAGCAGTCTTGAAACCTGTTTCTCTAGAGTTGATATTGTTGTTTCCTCTTCCCCTGGGCAGATAATACCATATTGTTATGGTTTTGTTGTGACACCTCTTCTTCATCTTTCCTTATATCAAAACTCGTGAGAGCATAAACAAATTGATTAAGGGTGGAATATGGTGTCTTACCTAATATGAGAGTCATAAAGGTCTTGTATTTGAGACCTAAACCTCTAGCAAAATTAATTACTTTTGTTGCTTGAATATAAGCTTTTTCCAAGCATTCCCACATCTCATTGGCAGTTGAGAAGCCCACAATTAGGTACATGTTTTCTTTGGTCAAGGTGCTTGAGATCCAACTTCTTAGTAACATATCTTTCTTCTTCCAATCATCAATGGTGCCACTATGAGGTAGTTTGCTGGCTTAAGTTTAATGGAGCAAGCGGCAATGAGTTGGTGAAGTGAGGAGGTCGACATAGTGTTAGTAGAAGTGGTCATTGCAATTTAACGTGTGGTTTTCTTTTCTTTTTTAATTTTTTTTTATCAATACTCAGAGAGCGGAAGAGCTTTTATGCTCTGATACCATGTAGAAATCTCACGTCTAGGATTAGAGAAATCAAGGATTGTATTGATAAGAATAATGTTGAGTTACAAGCTCCTTATATAGGGAGAGAATTGTAGAGTCCTAAGTTAACTATACTTAGAGTCCTACTACAATACCTATTACTACTATAATAATAAAACAATTATAAATAATCTAATCCTAGATGGAATATAATTCTAGTCGTAATCTAATCTTAGTCGTAATATAATCCTAATAGATATAAGTAGCCTAATCCTAGTGCGACTCTAATTCTACAACAGTGTTGTAAACTCGTCAGTCAGCTTCGTTGGACCTGTTCCAATCATCAGCTTCCTTCTTCTTCAACAGTGGGAATATGGAACAACTTTCTACAATCAGATTCAATGTATATTGTTTAGAAGTCTATTAATTTAATTTTAAAAGTTAATGAATTAAATTTTATGCTCTATCTTTTTTATATTTATTTTAATAGTAATTGACCTTTCAAATTTCCATATGACTTTTCATATATTATAATTATATATATATATATATATATATATATATATATACTAATATTTAATTAATTAGATTATGATTTAGTGTAGGGGCAAAATATTAATCTAACTTTTGCCTAAAATTATTTCCACTTATATATATATATATAGTCACCGTTACAAAATTTGTAACTCACACTTATCAATTGGATGAAAAGCCCAAAATGAAATTTGATATCAGGGTGGTCTTTAATTTTTGTTGGTCGATCCTTAGAAATGCCTCCAACATTTGAACGTCTCGAGTCACAATCTCTCTTTGCATTAGTTTCTCCCTCAAAAACTATATCAAAAGCAGAACAAGAATCACTACACTGATATTCTTTTACTATAGAAAGAAATAAAAAGTACTTTACTCTATATTCTTAACCTTTTTTTTTTTATAAAAAAAGCCCAAAATTCTATAACAAATGGAACATCACATCAGGGAAGGACAAATGGGGCGAGGCAGTATGAGTTGAGCTTAATTCGCAAAAAAATTTAATCCTCTCCATTCCGTCTTACATAATAATTTTTTTCATTTTCTACCTGCGAGGCCTGTCCCGCATAAATTCTCATTCTGTACCTGCATTTTAATTTCCCCCCATGTGTATCTATTTTGTGACAACTTTATATATATGGCGTTTGAAATTAGTTTTAAGTTGATTCATGCATTTAACAATCGAACTAAATTAATTAATTCTTTAATTATTGTGATTTTGTAATAGCTACCCAATCACAACAATAGCAAAGATTGGCTATATTCGTGGGATTACATGTAAGAATCTGACGTTAAAATAAAAATTCTAACAATAATTTTAAACACACTCAGTATTTTAGGAAAATCAATCAATCAAATTAATGATTCATAAAATAAAGATACGTATCTTCATGTTTTAAATTACACAATATTCTCTTCAATGGATAGTAATAAGTTATTTAAGGCTTTGAAATATTCAGAAATTTGATTGAGCAGTCCAGTTTTCTTTGATACGTGCCCTCCAAAATTTGATTCAGAAATTCTCATTATATTTTAGGGTTTAGTAGCCGGAAAACGCCATTTCCGGCAATCCGTCATGTTGTTGCTCAAATACCAGCTCCGATAACTGTGTTTTGGTGAGGGCTTGCGTCCAATTTATTGTTTTTTTTTTTGGAGTTTCAAACTAAAAATTAGGGAAACACTTGCTGCAATTCAAAGAGGAAATCAGTATCGTAGACTACAAAATGTTATGCGATTTTGGTACGATTTTACCAAAGTTGTACCATGTTTGTGTCTACTTATGCACACCCAAAATAGACGCTGCATGAGACAAGTTAAATGACATGTTTATGCCTTCTAAATTAGTAGAGGGTGGTTATGAAATAATGAAACGTTACTCCCACTAACATTTTATACCTTCGTTTACTCCAAGGGTTACTGTTTGACTGTAGGAACTTTGATTTTTGTTAATTGGTTAAAAAAGATAATTTATCTAGGTTAAAAGAACATTAGTTCATTTATGATTTGAATATTGTGGAGTTGTACAGGCGAGGCTAGTGGTAGAATACTTTCTGATTGTCCATCGCTTGAGTTCAGAACTTTGCAACTTTATTGATCATATGATTTCTCTTTTTTTGTGAAGTGATACAATTTTCTGAAATAGCCCAGTCCCTTGTACGAATTTGATCCTATACTTTGACATCAGAATAAAATCAACTAAATGTGTAGTTTAATGTATGTTTTTGCCTTATTAATTTTCAGGAAAGATGGCCACTCGAGGAGAAAGTAGAGTAATGGATCAAATCTCTCAACTACCTGACCCTATTTTGCTGCACATACTATTCTTCCTACCTGCCAAAGATGCAGCTCAAACTAGTGTGCTTTCCAAGACATGGCTGAAAGTCTGGAATTCGCTTCCTGTATTTACATTTGATTTCGGTCAAAGCCTTTCCTTATGGAAACTCCTGTCTACAGGAAAAGAGGAATCGGAACAAGATGATGTAAGAGATGCATTTTGTTGGGTTTAGTATTTTTTTTCCCTTCCTATGTGGATAAATAAAAGTCTTATTAGGACGAGTCCATTTTAGTCCATAAGCCTAATATTATGTGGTATATATAAGACTTATTTAGGTCTTATTTTCAGAAACACAAGAGAGAAAAATCAAGAGAAATCCGTTTTAGAAATTGAGCGAAAGAGAGAAAAATCTCGTTTTGCTTCAGGAAATTTTCTGCTCAGGCAGTTCGCTTCAGACAGAGTTTGTCGCTTCGTTAACCGTTGGATCGTGCTCAAATTTGAACTAGGAGTTTTAAGAATCTGTTTCTTACAATTGAATGGTGGAGATCGGATTTGGAGGTCTGTAGATTCTGATTTTGGGGCGTGAACAGTAGCTCATTTTTTGGTGAAATCTCTCATTTAATTCTTTAGTTTTGTGCAATCTTGTTTTGTTGTTGCTCGTTGTTGGGCGCTTGTTTTGTGGCCAATTTTGGAGAACAATTTTGTAACTCTTGGTGTTTATAGTGGAGTTTTTGGTCCTGTGGTTTTTTACTCTTCACATTCACATTGAAGGGTTTTCCACGTAAATCGTTGTGTCTTGTGTGATTGGCTTATTCTTATCTTGTTGTTTTTGTTTGGTTGATATACTTGTTGTCCATTCTTCGTATGGCTTGATTTGGTTTGTCTTCTCTTGGTTCAAATTGAAAGGAAAAGTTAGATTTGAATATTATTCCGCTGTTATCCTGTCGGGAATTCGCCTTGCCTTTCCCAACACATTTCTAAATATTATAGATGGCTCATTGGTAAATCTCCGTGTCCAAAAAGCAATAATAGAGAAATTCAGGCTTTTTCTTACACTGTCATATCTAAGAAATGTGTCTTGCATCGATGAATGGATAAGATTGGCTACCAATAACTGCATCAAAGAATTAGATGTTCATATTAAGCGCCAGTATGAAGAATACTGGTACAGTTTGCCAGGTACAACATTTACAGCTAAATCGCTGATTGTTCTGAGATTTGGCGGTTTTAAGCTAGACTTCCCTCTAATTGTTGATCATATGAAGCTTACTAAATTGAGAGAGCTATCTCTAACTGATGTTTTTTTAGAAGAACAGACGATCTTGGAAATTTATTCTTCTTGTCCAGCGGTAGAAGATCTACGTCTCATCAGGTGTGAAGGAGTAAAAGATCTATTGATATCTGATCTCTCCAGGCTTATAAAGCTTACAATACATCAAGCAAATGAAATAACTTGGGAATATACAAGTATCCGGATTCAAGCTGTTAATCTTCAAAGTCTAGATTACAGAGGATGTAACAGCGAGTTAAAATTTGACGTGACTACTTTCAAGCTTCTGAATGAATTGAGCATAACATTTGAGCTGATTACTGATCTGGTGGTAGAAAATCTTGTTTCTGAACTGCCCTTTCTTGAGAAATTAGAATTGAACTTTTGTTTCAAGTTGAAGACGCTTAAATTTTCGAGTTGTATGCTTAGACAGTTAACATTCCGTTCTGGCAAGAGTCTAATGGAAATTGAGATCGACACTCCAAACCTGCTCCGTTTTGAATATGGTGCTCGTAAATTGCCTGATATATTCTCTATGACAACATCTTCTCTGCAGGAATGTTATCTCAAATTAATGCCCGTTGATCATCTAAGCACGAGTTGGTTTCAAAATTTGAAGGAATATCTATCTAGATTCGAACAATTGAATTTACTTGTTCTGTCTATAGATTCAACAACTGTAAGTGTCTGAATTCCATTTTCACTTTAATTTGTTAATGTTTAGTTTTTGTGACATTTGATTATCTTTTTTGTCATTGATGATCAAGAATACATTCATCGTGGAAGAACTGAATGGAACGTTGTCCAGCCCACTATCTGTTGTCAAGCATGTGAAGATAAAGAAAGTTATGGAGTCTCTAAATTTTGAAACTCTGTTAGATGGTCTGCTTTGGACTTGTCATCCAGAGACTCTGTCAATTGATAGAATCAGGGAGGACAATGAGGATTTTGAACAGGTTAATTTGATTTTCCCGTCTTTGCTTGTATATAGGATTTTTGTTTTTTATATAGTACAAAGAATATGAGTGTTGTGATTCTTGTTCTGCTTTTGGTACAGTTTTTGAGGGAGAAACTAATGCAAAGAGAGATTGTTCCTGTGTGTTGTGACTCGAGACGTATCAAATGCTGGAGGCACTACCTTAAAGAAATTGAAGTTGAGAGCTCTACTAGACAGCATGGGAATCCTTCTTCATCATCTCGAGTCTCAACCGTTTGTTTCAAACTCACATGGTAGAATAAGCGCACTGGTCTAGGACTGAAAATTCATCTCGTCTGTCTTGATATGCTTATATTCACATGGATCTGTTTCGTCATTACTGCAGTCTCAAAGTTGGATTATGGTGTAGTGATAACCATTATTTATTCTTTCTTTTTTCCCTTTTAATTTTTAACCAGATACTGTCACATAGTAGTAATTACTGGTACTGTCTTGTGTTTTGGTCTTTACTTGTTCACCATACAAATAACCTTATTTGAAGGAACCTGCTCTAGTGATTGTATATATGCATTTGAGAAGTGCTCTAGTACCCAACGAAAATTAGCTCAACTGGTTCTGTTTTGGGCCTGTGGCCTCAAAAGAGGGATACCCATATAATAAAGAAATACTCAAAGCATGCAGCTGTAGTGGTCTATGGCATGCATGTGAACAGTAATTTGAAGCTTATTACTGCCGAACTGGACACTATCACAGGAGTTGAGGATGATCCTCCTCTCAGTGATGTTTGCTCTTACCAATGGCTAGTTGGAAGATTGTTGTATCTCACTCATACCAGACCTGATATTTCCTTTGTTGTGCAAACTTTGAGCCAGTTTATGCATTCTCCAAAAGTTTCTCACATGGTTACTGCCACAAGAGTGGTTAGGTACATCAAGCAGTCACCAGGCCTTGGGATACTTCTTTCCTCAGATCATGACTTCTCTTTAGCTGCATTTTGTGATGCTGACTGGGCCTCTTGCCCCAATACTCGTAAATCTGTCACAAGATACTTGGTTAAATTTGGTTCTTCTCCCATCTCCTGGAAGTCTAAGAAACAATCCACCATATCCAGGAGCTCAGCTGAGGCTGAGTATCGCAGTCTTGCGTCCACTGTGGTTGAAGTTGTGTGGTTAATTGGGTTGTTTGCTGACTTGGATGTGATTGTTACTCTTCCAGTGCCTCTACGTTGTGACAGCAAATCAGCAATACAAATGGCTTCCAATCCTGTATTTCATGAGCGTACAAAGCACATCGACATAGATTGTCATTTTATCCGAGAAAAGGTTCAAGCAGGGCTGATTTCACTTCAACACTTGTGCACTTCTGAACAACAAGCTGATATTTTAACCAAGGGTCTTACTTATTACCAACATACTTACCTAGTTTCCAAGCTAGGTTTGACGAACATTTTCGCTGCACCTAGCTTGAGGGGGGGTGTTGAGGAATTAACAACTTGCACCACTGTGCATTAATTAGTTCAATGTAACAGAATTAGTTAATTGTTTCATACTGAATAGTCAGCTACTTAGCTAGTCGGTTAGCTACTTAGTTAGTGGGTTAGATTGGTTAATTATGAATCACTTGTAAATTGATCATGAGTGACAAGTATAAATAGTTGTAAATCATCATAAGAGGATCAATTCAATACAATACAGATTTTTTTCCCCAAAATTATTTCTCTCTGTTTTTCTTCTGCTAACATTCTTCCATTGGATTTCATGGAGATTGTTGAATCTTAACAATACGTACCAAAAAGACTGGACTGCTCAATCAAATTTCTGAATATTTCAAAGCCTTAAATAACTTATTATTATTGTGTAATTTAACACGTATCTTTATTTTATGAGACATTAATTTGATTGATTTTCCTAAAATACTAAGAGCATGTTTAGAATTATTGTTAGAATTTTTATTTTTATTTGAAAATCAGATTCTTACATGTCATCCCATGAATATAGCCAATCTTTGATGGAAGCTTTCCCTGTTTACTTGTTTGTTTTAGAGACATTTGAGAAAAACGCAATGAGTTCCCCAATTTTATTTGTTCAACTATCATATGCTTCAGATAATAACTCAAATGGTGAATAGGCAAATGGTGATTTGATCTAACTCAACCTCATAAACTAACTCAGGAAGGAGGATCGCTCATGCAATTAAGACACCACTCATCCTTTAAAGAGTCGATATGGGACACTTCACGATGATCAATGCGCAGGTACATAAAGTGTCTTATTTGAACATCAAAAACTTAAAGACGTAAAATTCAATAATCAAGTCTTAAAAGGAAAGTGTCTGAAGCCTTGTGGATTATTTGTGGGGGATTTAGGCGTGTCACGCCAACCATCTTCCAGTTCCTGGATAATCGTTCCTGACGTCCCTGTCCCTTCACCTGACACCTACTGCTAGGCAGAAATCTCCGCTTTCATTGAGGGAAACAACAAAGTTAAACAAACAGGAGACGGCCCAAGTCCACATTTGAAAATCTAGCAACTATGTAAATGGGATACGATTCGACATAAAAAGTTAATTGTTGGACCGCTAACTAGCAGTAGGCTTGAGAGAATTCAATCGATGGAAAATAGCACTATCTATATATGGTTTAAAATTATTTAGTAGGTATTAAGCCTTTTTAGCTTTTTTGGTGTTTACGTATTCATATGTTGAACCCTTTAAATGAAAATTCTGACTCCATCATAGAAAATAGTCTCGACATAGAAATTAAAAACTATTTGAGAGTACGTGGAACACTTGTATTTTTATTAAGAAAATTTGTTTTTGCGGGAAAGAAGTTTGTACGTCTCAGATAGTACATGTAACGTAGTCCTAATATAGAGAAAGTGTATATAATTGTGTGACCAGAGGCGGAGCGACCAGTGGCGGACCCAGGATTTTCATTCAGGGGGTCGAAAAATAAAAATATAAACGTGTAAATAAGCCGTTAGAAATGAGAATCTTGAATTTTTTTGGGTTTAAAACCATATTTTTATCACGTTTTTTAATCTAAAAAAAAAAGTTGAAAAAAAAAACTGAAACTAAAAAATAAAAAAATAAATTGCTATCACAGGGATTCAAACTAATGACATAAAGCTTAGTTTTAGGAGGACTTACCACTACACCATCAGTTTCTCTTTGTTATTGAGGGGGTTCAAAATATATATATCTACGGAAATACAGAAAATTTACCTTATATATACAGTGTAATTTTTTGTCGAGGCAATTCGGGTGAACCCCCTGGAACCCACGTGGGTCCTCCCCTTGGAGCCACTCTCTTGGCCAAGGCTGGCAAGCGACACCCCTTCGCCGAAAAATTACATTATATATATATATATATAAGTATTGGTTTAATCTAGTGGTTAAGGGGTCGTAAAAATTCTTTGAGGTCGCGAGTTTTAGTCCTGATAGCTTCTTTTTTTTACTACATACAATCATTGACATTTGACACCCTTTAATGAAAATGAGGCTCCGTTTCTGATTGTGTCACGAGAAACGTATAGCCCTACTTTTAAAAAAAAGAAATTATTTTCCTTAAATGAAAAGGAGAAATGGAAAAGAAAATTGTGTTTTCACACCTAGTGAGTAAAAGAACTTAGATTGTTACCACAACATTTTCTTTCAAATTTATGTGATATTTTTTATTTTTCAAAATTCATATAAAGTAAATTACATTTTATAATTTTATTATATAGCTTTTGATTATAATTTGATTTTAAAATATTAAATTAATCTAATCTGATTCAATTTCGATAATCATGCAAATTGTCTTAATTTTTTTTAAAGAAATATCGTATAAAAAGGTGTGTTAGGTAATCATTCTTGCGGAGTAGTTTACATGTGGCGGCATAGTATTGTGTACATTTGTATGTAAAAAGGGGTACGTGGCAAACCAGTCGTTGCTACATGACATCATACTTGTGTCACGTCTACGTATTAATTACAAGTTTAAGCTCAACTCTTCCGCTGCTAACAAATCGGCTACTAATCCTTTTTGGCGACTTCTGAGTGTAAAAATAAAATAGAAAAAAGAAGTTCATAATTCTCTATCACTTGAAATAGAAAGAGAAATTAAATAGTAATCAATGGGAGAGATTTGAATCTACAACAGTTTGAATGTTAACTTGAAATTGTAAATGTTACACCGTAAGTTTATAAGGAAGTAATAATATTTGGAAAAATTACCGTTTACGTATATTTTAGAAAATATTTATGTCACACAGTTTATACTTTGTTATAAGCAATATAATTTTTTTATATATATTTGTGTTTAATATCTTTTGCATAATATAAAACATTTCATACCAGATCGATACCTTATGTAGTTTTTCCTCGGATATAATATTGTATAATATTCGGAAAATGGCCTAAAATATCTTTCAACTACTTCTATCTTTCGGGCCTAAAATGTCCTCGACATCAACATTTTCGCTCTATTTATCTTCGTTTTTAACAGACTAAATCATAACCTCAATTAACAAATTTATTAATGATGTGTCACTATACCATTGGCTATCCTAACAATTAATTAAAATAATTAAAAAGACCAAATTCCCACCCGCTCTACCCAAATTTGGGGGTGGGGATTTTGGGTGGGTTTGGTCTTTTTAATTATTTTAATTAATTGTTAGGATAGTCAATAGAATAGTGACACGTCATTAATAATCTGTTAATTGAGGTTATGATTTAATCTGTTAAAAGATGAGCGCAAAATAGAACAAAAAGGTTGACGTTAAGGCTATTTTAGGCCCGAAATATAGAAGAATGATAATTTTATACCAATTCATATAGTTAAGTGGTATATTAAGCCATTTTTCGTATAATATTATATACACAACTAAATGATGTAAATATTTTCAAAAGTTATATAATTTGTAAAATTCCCATAATATATATTTATATATATATATTAAATAATGATATTTGACTAAATATTTTCAACTTTTGAATAATTAAAATGTGTTTTATTAGTCACTTCATATAGAGACTATGGTACTTGACTATGGTATAAAATTATGTTACAGTCAAATATGTCGCAACGATATAGCTTAATATAACACATAAATAATTAATTGATTGAACATGAGTTATAATTATGATAAATTTATAAATAAACTTTGTTTAATAGTTGTTTAAACGGTGTAACGGTTATATTCAACACCAGCTTATTAGTTTGACAAACGTGTGTACGCTTGTGTATATATAAGTGCATCATCGTCTTAGATTGTCATCGTTTTCTTTTTAATGTGAATAAACATAGATAGCTTCGAATCGACAGAAAATCTTGACTCTTGATGTTTAATTATTTTTTTAATGCATACTAACATTGTGATTTGTGTGCTTTAAAGATTTTTATCATTTACTTTTATTATGATTTTTTTCGTGAATCTAATTTATCTACATTATGATTAAACATATGTACGTTTTTACTCCATAAAGTGGCAGATTAGGTTAGATTGATCACAATGATTCCACTTACGGAAAATATCTTAATTAGAAAGAAAATCCCCATTATAATTCCATCTGAGAAGAGTAATATTAAAAAATAATTATCAGGGATGGTATTGCATTTATGTACCCCTATATATTAGGAAAGTTTTAAAAAATGAAGTACCAAATTGTAACTAGTGCTCTTTAATAGAGTTAAATTAATTTGATTAGGTGCAAAATGAATGCAAATAATCTCTCTTTTCTTTGTACTTTTACATGTTTTTGAAATCAGAAATTTGAGAAGATACTTATTAATATTAAAACATTATTAATACTCTTATCCAACATTATTCTAAGATATTTTTTCGAATGCTATTAATACATCTTATTCAACATTATTCTAATATCTCCTATCGATTTCTACCGTCATTCTAATATCTCCAGTAAATATTCCACCAATCAGAAATGGGTCAAATGGGCTTCTTTGTTTTTACAAGTTATTTTGTGAAAAAGGGCGGCCCAATAGTTAATGGCCACAAAAAATTAAAGGCTTGACTGGGACCCATTCCTCGAAGTACGTAATGAAAAAGATAACATAATATATCCTACTCAAAGCTGAGTCAGGCTGGGCCCTACACTCACCAATATACTGCCAGCGAATTACCGCAACACCAAAATATTTTATTACAATACCCCCCACATAAGTTCAGAGTTAGTTACTCTTTGGAAGAGTATTTGTTGTAAGGTATTATAAAATATTTTATCCTGTTTCGATCAGAGGTATTAAATATTTTTTGAATTATTTATTGCACCATTTCAGAATAACTTATTTTTAAATAATTAATTTCAATGAGAAATATCGAAAACACTCCTAACTGTACAAAAATACACTCCTCAACTTGATGAAAACTTAAGAGTGTATTTCACTCAAGTCGCAAGATATATGGTGTATTTAAGTTCAGTTAATCAAGTAAAAAGAAAGATGTTTTTAAGACTGAATAATTTAGGGACAAAACTAATAATTATTTTACGAAAAGAGAAGAATTTTGAGGAGGTTAGCGGTTTTCATGGGTAGGCTGGTTGCATGAGGGAAGTTGGTCTGACTTCTCATACTGTACTTGGGAGAAGGAAGAAGGTGAATTGTACTGGGATACAGCTTAGCATATGTTTGTTATGTTCGTAACGTAATGGAAACACTTGAATTCTATGAATAATCAATTACAATATATTTTTATATCAAATAAAAACAAATAAATTAGTTGGGTATACAATACAAACTTTGAGATTTTCAGGGAAGGACTCAAAACGTCCGAAATCGCAGGGAAGGACTTTCCGGCTGTTATAAATACTCTCTTATTTTTTTAACCTAAAATAAGCCACCCTGCCTACTTTTCTCTCTATCTAATATTACTACTACTACTTATTTTTTTAATTGAAGTTTTGATTTTTTCTCTGTTTTTTCATTCACCATGACTATACTCATTGAGCAGCTTCCTGTTGGTAAAAAATTCTTTCTTAGCTTTCTTTAATTATAGTATTTGTTTGTTCTTCAAAATTGGGTATTTTTTTCTGAATCAATGCGTGTTTCTCAGAGATCCAGGCAGATGAAACGAATATTCATGCTCAGAATCAAAAGGAAATGGTATTAGGCGATGGATTTGCTGTTCCTCAAACCAATGCATTTGGCCATAATTTTAGGTCTCTATTTTACTTTCATGTTCTGTAATATTCTCGCGATTAAATTTCGCGATAGAATTGGGGACGATACTCTGTTAAACACCAAAATTATATTACTTCCAGATTTGAACTAAGTAACCATTGACGTAATAAATTGGAAAAAGGAGAAAAATATGGCTCCGATTTGACGACGATGTTTACTAAGTCTGCAGTCTGCGTACACGTCACTATATTCAAATCTGTTGGTGAGATTAAACTGGATATGTTGTTAAGAATATTTATGGCCCAGGACATGATTTGCTGAATGCCTAAATTTCTATGGTTTCCTGTGACAAGGAATAAAATGTTCCTTCAGATTAATTCAGTGTCTTTTTCTTAATCAATCAATTCAGTGTATAACCCGGTGCGGGTAAGTTTTATCTATCAATCAAGTGTTTGAATAAACTAACCAACAGCTGATCTCTAAATTTCGTTTTCTCTCTTTTCGTGAGAAAAAGAAGAAAAAAAAAACTTGTTCTCTATATGTACATTTTTTGTGTGACAAAAATTGACCTAGTAGCAATATTTAAAACAGGGACTACACTATTGAAAGTGCAAGGCGACAAGGGGTAGAAAATTTTTACAAGATCAATCACTTTAATCAAACCTATGATTATGTAAGTGACTTTATTTGGTTTAGAACAAATGTGTATCACTTTCGTTTTTTTTAAAAATTTTTATTGGTTGTATTTGAATTAAAATGTGACCCTGATGATGTGTTGCAGGTCAGTAAGATGAGGGTTGAATATGGAAAATTGGACAAAGCAGAAATGGGCATCTGGGAATGCTGTGAATTATTGAATGATGTGGTTGATGACAGTGACCCTGATTTGGATGAACCTCAAATTCAACACTTGTTGCAAAGTGCTGAAGCCATTAGGAAAGATTATCCTGATGAAGATTGGCTCCATTTGACTGCCCTTATTCATGGTACCATACTTTTCAATTCTCTTTTTTGTTGTATTAATGTTAATATAAATTCAGCTAATGGTCTATCAGAAACAACCTTTATACCATGCTAAGATTGTGTACACACCACCTCCTTAAACCTCACCTGCGGGATTACACCAAGTATAACCCTCTCGGCCCTTCCTAGCTCCAACCCGGATTGTTATTGTAGTAGTATTAAAAATAAATGAGACTAATTAAAATTATGGTACTATATTTTTCTGTTGCAAGATTTGGGGAAAGTGCTTCTTCTTCCTAGCTTTGGAGAACTTCCTCAATGGGCTGTTGTTGGTGACACATTCCCTGTTGGCTGTGCTTTCCATGACTCTATTGTTCACTCCAAGGTTCCCTTTTTTACTAGCTCAATTAAATTCCTTAATCACTAAATCAAAACACATTCAAATTTAGTTAATTAGTACTAATTTTTTCTATTTTTGGTGTTGATCCAGTACTTTAAGGAAAATCCTGACTACAATAATCCTGCTTACAAAAGCAAATTTGGAGTTTACTCTGAGGGTTGTGGACTAGACAAGGTGTTGATGTCATGGGGTCACGATGATTATATGTACTTGGTATATTCTTTACACCATTTTCATTGCTTAGTATTCTGTGAAATCTGATTAATCCTAAGTTGCTCGGACTCGGGTGCGGGTATCTGAGACGGATGCAAATTCGAGAGTCGGATTCGATAAAATCTAAATTTTAAGATTTGGAGGTGCGAATCTAAGTATGGATACGGGTGCGGGGATTAGGTTAATTGGTATACATGGTATATATATAATATAAGGTGCAATATTATATATACATGGTATAATTGCTTATTATTTTTAGCGTACCTCTAAAAATAAATTATATCAATAACAACAACAATAATATATCTAGTATGATTAAATAAATGGATATATATATATATATATATATAATAAAGTATCACTAAAAATATTAATGAAATATATATAATAATTAATTGCATATTTTGGTATAATTGCATACAAAATAAAAGGAGTATAATTGCTAAAGAAGAGAGAGATTATAATAAACATTAAAAGTATAATTTATTTTATAAATAAAAAAGGAAACACTTATCTAGAGAAACCCTTCGTCTCTAGTTTTCTTGAACTGAAAAAATTACTTTTTCAAGAAAGATAAAAAAGCTCTGTACTTTTTCAAGAAAGATAAAAAAACTCTGTACTTTTTCAAGAAAAAACTCTTCTTTCTTCTCTATATTTTTTCAAGCTTGTCCTCTTTACTTTTTCAAGCTTCATCATAAAAAGTAGCTCCGTCTCCTCTCTGTAGACGTCGTCGTAAACTGATCTCTTTTTTCCTAAATCTTTTCTCGATTCTGATCAAAGTGTTTGGATCAGATTGACCGAATTTGATACGCATCCCGCACCTGTACCCGCACCCACATCCGCACCCACGCCCGCACCAATATCATATCGAGACGGATTCGCCTATAAAAATGAAGTGTCACGATTGTGGTCATTATTAGATTGTACTTATCTAAAAACAAGTGTTATTCACGTGCACAGGTTGCAAAAGAGAATGGGACAACGTTGCCATCAGCTGGTCTTTTCATCATTAGATATCATTCATTTTATGGTAAGGACAGAATATACTACTCGCGCAGAATTAAAATAATAATTCACGTTAAGTTTAAAATTATTTTCCATACATATTTCTTTTATTTAAATATATAAGTGGCTAAATGTTAAATTTGATTTATTAAATGTGGCAGCCCTGCATAAGTCTGGAGCTTACAAGGAACTAATGAATGAGGAAGATAAGGAAAATCTTAAGTGGCTTCATATTTTTAAGTAAGATTTACAATTCCCAAATATTAATTATTTTAATTAATTAAATTTATTTTTAGAAAACGAAAAAACATTTTATATTTTTTAAAAAAAATTGTGTGGTGCAGCAAATATGACTTGTACAGCAAAAGCAAAGTTCAGGTTAACGTGGAAGAGGTCAAGCCTTACTACATGTCTCTAATTGAAAAGGTGAGCATTTTTGTTGAAAATGTTGATTTAGAAAATCGAAAATATCAGTAATCTTTTTCTTTTAATATATAAATAAATTATTTAGGATCCATTGGTTCAATTAATTTATTGTAATATTTAATTTTCCTGTTTTTCAACTGATTGAAATGTTATATTGTGCAGTATTTCCCAGCAACGCTGAAATGGTGAGGAGATGCGTTTAGTAGCATAGGGAAGAGCTGACAAATGAAAATAAATAATAAAGACTGTAATGGTCTATAGTTGATTAGTTTTTTTTTTTATCTATCTTTAATTTATGTCTTTTGTATTAATGTTTTGCGATGTAAAAATATGATCCGGCTATGTAATAAAAGTGGCTGTTTTAGTTGATGGCCCAATTTCAGTTTCAGAATTATTGTCACATTGTTTCCTGTAAGAGTTAAATGAAATGAATTTTGAATAATATTTTAAGATATATTATTTTATAATATTAATATAAGAAAAACTATAATTTATATAATTTTTGAACATTTAAATTTTAATTTTAAATATTAAATTAATCTAATTTAATTTAGCTTTGAAAATCAAGTCAAATTAATGTTCGCGAATCAAATTCTGACAACTATTAATTTTGAACCGATGTAAATTCTCTTATAAAAAGTCATAAAACAAAACAAGAAAATTCTCCTAAATTTGGCATGTTGAATCGGACAAATTTAATACTAAATTTTGAGTAATTTTTATTATTTTTTTCCAGAATTTCAGTGCCAATAATTAGACAATCGTATCCTCTCTAAAGTTTTAACCATTCATTTTTCTCTTCTTTTTGCCTTACTTGATATTTTATGGCCTAATCCATAAGTGACCCTCTAAAGTTGACACCAATTTTCACTTAGACAGCTTAACTATGTTTTGTTCATTTTAGACAACTCATGTGCATTGTGTCATTTTAACATATTTTTAACAATCAGTCAAATATATAAGGTGTGTGTAGCACACTCGCCAATGACATGTCAAAGTGGCAAATTAAATAAAAACATGTGACATATATATTAAAAATAATTTTTAAATAATGATATTTTAGTAGAATGAAGAAGTAGTCAATGACTAAATGACACGTGGAATTTTTTACACAAAAAAATTATAAAAAAAAAATAACCCAACCCCACCAAGGTCATCTTCTCCGCCCCACCCACCCAGATCGTCTTCTCCACTATTCCCCACCCACCCAACGTCTTCTCCACATTTGCCCACCATAACCCCAACCCTTTCCGCACCCACATCGTCTTCTGCACCCCTCTCCCACCCCACCCATCATCTTTTTCAAGATTTTCCGCTGCCCTTTTTCTTTGCGACATCATGAATCGTGACCCTTCTAATGGGTTGAAATTTTTTTTTTTTGTGAAATCTCTTCGTGTTGAAATTCATTTTTTTGTCTGTAGCATCATCAAAACTATTTCTCCATTGAAGGAGTTCAAGTTTTGAGAGATGGTGGCTGAAAAATGAGGAAGAAAATGAAAAAAAATGATTAAATGAGTCTTTCACGCGCTGGTATTGAGTGTATTACACTCACTATGCCATGTCAGTAAAAAGTGTCAAAATGACACAACGGGACATGACATGAGGTGTCTAAAATGAATAAAGCTTAGTTAAAGTGTCTAAGTGAAAATTGGTGCCAACTTTAGGGAGTCACCAATGGGTTAGACCATATTTTATAATACCATGAAATTTTGTATGGTTTTGATTTGATCAACGGCTTAAAACAACACTTGCGGCTTAAAAACGTGATTTAGTTTTAATAAAATTTTCCTTCTCTTTGAAAAAATCAAAGTCCATTTCATTTTAATTGATGCATTTTGACCGGGTATGAAGTTTAATAATAAAGAAAGGTTGTTGAGGTGAGTGTTCTAAAAATCATAAATATTTGTTGGTGTAATATACCACAAATACAATATATTACAATTGAAAATAAAATTAACAAAATGAATAAATAATTATTTAGGCTGAGGCACGGATATCTCGCTTTCTTTAAGGAGATTCAAGCCCACTGCGGCATAATCTACACCGATCCAGCAGTATCACTCTTGACTTGTCCCCTCCAGGATACAACAGCCCAACAACGTCGTACAACTCAAGCAACTCCGGATTAGTTGAAGAGTCTAAAGCTCCACAAAAAGAACACATTTTTCAACATATGATTACCCTCTTTTGTATATAGTGAATATAGTTGAAGACTTAGAATATTATTTTTTGTCTCAACTCTCTCTTTCACCACTACACTAATCTCAATATAAACACAATAAAATACTACTCTTCTTTTTCATTTTATATTTTCTTGTACTTATCTTGTTTCTTCTTATGTCACAACACAAAGGAAGACCACACTATTTATAGGTGATGAATTCTTCCTTGCAATGAATAGGAAGATAGTGGGTAGTAAATTTGCCAAATAAATGGCTCAAATGTTACATAAGTTACAAGACTTAAAGATAGAATAATGGGTGAAATGAAGAATTGGTGGTTACATAAGTTACTAACAACTAATGACCACTTTTTTCCACTATTGATGAGAGTAAAGAGAACAAATGTAATGTCCACCAATAGACATAACATGATATATAATGTGACATATAATATATTTTAATTAATATTAAAATGTCACTCCAACAATATTTATTAAGTTATAAATATCTAATTAAGATTAAAATGATATTTTCAAAAATTAATTATTTTTTATTAAAAATAATAATCAGAAAGCACTACAGTTAGATAAGTCCAATTCATCATGCCTTGACAACGGGCCGCAGCTGACTAAATTAACAGAGCCCACTCCTTATAGTGGGCTGAGCCATTCAGCCATGGGTACAGAAAATTCACCCCCCCCCCCCCACGCCACTCTACCCCATCCCATCTTTAAAAAAAAAATATATATATATATTTAGTAAATTGTCATTCTTATTTGTTTGGTAACTTACGAACCTTTTAGATTACCATTTAAAATTTTGAGAAAATTGAAAATCCTATATAAAGTTAATATTAATCCATAAATTAAAATTTTATAGATATTAGACGCCAATTAAATATTATGAAAACTACGTGAATTAGCAAACATTATTTTATTCAACGAGGGTATAGTTTCATTTAATTACTGTGCGTGACTATATTTGATATGATTTGCTATTAAATAGGGGACCCACCACCGATTTGTATACCTAAGGAATAAAAGTCCTTACCGGATTTGTACACTAATTTATACAAATCTAATATTATATCTCCTCTCTCTTTTTCATAATTCTCTCTTATAATCACTCATATACTTTAAATTTGAATTTCGAAATCTACTTTCCCCTTCTAATCGTTATTTCACAATTCAAAGTAACCGCTCAAACGTGATTTAACTGTTTTTTTTTTTTCGTTTCTCTATGATTTATTTTTGTTTTATTATGAACAAAATCTGGCATTAGTCTTGTTATTTTCATTTTTTTTTCAAAAAAATGAATGATGGAGGGTTCAAGAACAACTGATGAGGTTGGTTCATTAGATCGGGACAAATTTGAAGAATCCCAGATTTTTGTTTAAACTCTAATTGTATATAGCAATGTGTATATTTCTTTGTTATTATTTACAAATATACATAACTGTGACTGATTATTGTATATACATAACTATGTTGAAATGTATTTATATATTTGTACATGTAAATCACATATATATATACATATATATATATATATATATATATATATATATATTATCATATACATATACAATTTATATTATATACAAATTCAAGCATCTATATGCATATACAAATATTATCCGACACATATACAATTCAAATATACATATGGAATATATACGTTTTATGATAAATTGATTGTCAGATAAACACATATACGAAAGAAAATGTATATTTTTTTTTCCTTTTAATGGAGCTTCTCCAATATGATGAATTCAATTATTATGGTGTTATTATCGTAGTAGATGTCATTTTAGGCCAAAAAAAATATGTTAGCGTGAATAGTGGGATTTATTATTATTTCTGTTACTATATTTAGGACTCATCTATTCATTAATTAAAAGTGGATAATTTGTATAAATTTTTAACAAATAAATTAAGATATACAAATACAATTTCAATAACAACTTAAACTATAGCTATAAAACGTAATTATATAAACTATAGCTATAGAGCATTATTTAATTAAATTTGTTTGTCATTTATGAAATTCTTAAATATTTTATTAGTTCAAGAGCAATATTCACATTTCACGTAACTTTTAAAATAAGGACAAAATCTAAATGGTAACCTAAAAAGGGACATTTTTGCAAATCATCATAGGTTCTGTACTTGAAACAACTCCCATTGGTCACTTTTCGGTTCGATAATTAAAAATAGTTATTGTTATAGAATTTCAAATTTTACGAGTCTGCTTCTCTTCTTCCAAGAAAGTAGTAAGCAAACAGCTCGGAAACTCCCACAATAGCCGTGAGAAAGCCAACAATCCTGTGAATATGACTTTCGGAGTCTGTAGAGAAGTAATTAAGTCAATATGTGTCTTTCGTTTACGTGTTCATCTCATGATCATCACTTTTAGGTTAACATTCATGGCTCATCACTACAACAAATAAATGAGTTAATGGTAATTATTTAACAGTAATAATATAATTATTGTTATATTATATTTAGCTCATTAATTATAAATATGGATCATTTAGTGCATCCAAATAGAAAGTAAATTCTTCCGTGATGTAAGGTGGTGAATTATTAGTTAGTTATACACAAATATTATTGGAGATATAAGTCAATGATACACCTTCCTTGTCATCTGAAAACGAATTTTGGATGGTAAGACGTATTTTTAATCACTTACGGCTTGTTTTGTTGGCTTGTATCGTTTTGATAGATACAACTTGAATATATAGACCGTCTAGTTTTCTATAGTTGCATATATAATGTCACACATGAACGGTATAAATTATAAACTTACAAGTTACATACAACAATATTTAAACAAACAATTAATAGTTTAGTGGGAATATGAAGAAAACGCGTCAAATTTAAAATAGTTTTATATTATTATATAACAATGAATTTTCACAATTCCATACAACAATATTTAAGCAAACAATTAAAACAACACTAGTACTTAGACTAATAATACCATGTATGCCATAGGTAACAACCATCTAGAATAAGAGCCCGTTTGACTTAGCTTTAAAAAAGTAGCTTCTTAAAAGTAGTTTTAAAATATCAAACTTTTTTAACTTTCAAGTTAAAAACTAATTAAGTTTTAACTTTTTTAAGGTCATTTAAACTTATTTTAAGTTATCTTTAACTTTATCAAACACTCCCAAAATCTAAAAATAACTTAAAAATAGATTTGACCGACTTATAAATCAATCCAAACGGGCTCTAATTAAGTTTGATCATTTTCAGTTCCCAAACTAAAGCCTAATAACAGAAAAAGGGGGAAAAGGACATTGATTTGGAAGGAGAACAAAGAAAAGGGTAGCAAATAACAAATGGAATTTGTTAAATAATTAAATAGTAATAAATAAACGATGAAGTCAATTCATCACGTTCCCATGGTTTACTTAACAACTTAAAAAGTTAAATGTATTTGATTATCAGTCGAGTCAATCAAATTAATAAAAATATTTAGGAATATTTTTTTTTGGATTAGAAGTACCAAAAATAAACACAAGTAAACTGCCTGACGTATAAGCCACACCAGTTAGAAAATATTGTTGGTCGTAGTCAATAAATTGACAAAAATAAATTGCACGGAAATTCCCCATTGTTGATTTAGTATTTTATAGAATTGTTATAGATTTAAGAGAAAAGACATAAAGTCATCATTAAAGTTATTTCGCATAAAGACATCTTAATTTTGAAAGTGTTCTATCACACCACAAAACTTTTTAATATCTTTGTAAATGGACCACTTTGACCCATTTCCTCGTCTGTGTTGTCGAGCGTGATGCTCACTCCTGTAATATTCGTTCAACCCGACCCGACCCTATTCTTTTCAAGAAAAGTCTTCTCTTTTCTTTTGTTATTTCTCAACTTTCCCTAAAATCAAAATATAGAAAATCTTCTCATTTTATCTTGGTGTTGATAATCTCGTTGTTGATGTTTCTTGGAAGGACAAAGAATTGAACATTGCATTTGACATTTTCGGTCAAAACCTAATCACAAAATTAAGAAGAAATTAAACCATAAAAAACTTCAAATTAACGCTTTCTACAGGAAATTAAAAGATAAAACGAATTCCTACCTTATTGCGCTTGGGGAAGATGATGAATTCGTCAAAGAGAGAGTACCAACGTTAATCTTGCTTTGGAAAAAAAGATGAAATTGGGAATTTAGGGCTACCTACAGCTCTTTTGAGTTTAAATTTGGGGAAGATGATGTAAATTAATTAAATAATTAATAATAAAGAAATAAAGCGACACATGGCACTTTTAAACTGGTTAATGGCAGTGAAAACACCGCATCACGCGCCTCATGTGCGTGGTAGCAACCCAGACGAGGAAATGGGTCAAAATGACCCATTTACAAAGATATTAAAAAAATTTGTGGGGTGATAGGACACTTCCAAAGTTAAGATGTCTTTATGCAAATACGAAACAACTTCAGTGGTGGTTTTATGTCTTTTCTCTAGATTTAATTTATTCCTGCTTAAATAGACCTTCGACTCGACTCAGTGGCAGACTTAGTTTTTTTGGTACGCAGTCTTTTTGAATTCATAACTTTTAACGTGGAATATAAATATATATACAATATGTAAAAATCTACTAAAAGATCAATAACTATTAAACATGAACCCGAAATATTAACACCACAATAAATTCAATATCGAGAATCTTAACATTTTGAATCAAGTTTAGGTCCGCCTTTGCTGGAACTACGTAGTTTCCTTGGTCTAGTTGATTAGATGACTTGACAAATATTTTCTTCATTATTAAATTACTTGAGAATTTTCCTTTGTTTCTACCCTTTTTTAAACCTTCAAAGTCAATTGACTTGCTTGCTTTGTAGTATCTGTGTACGCACGGTCAAAATTCATATAAATACTTCCAAAAGCATTGAGCTTCTAAAATTAAAGCTTTCAAAATTATTACTACTTAATTCGTATAGAAATTAAGGTTTGAAATATAATATGGCAGCACTACTCTCCAACAACTCTATAAGATCCATAGTGATTACACTTATGATCTATGCTATTTTCTTAGCTCCCTTGCTACTATGGTCATGCGATGCATCTCGAGGTATCATAATTTATGTGACCAATTCATGAATCTAACCAGATAAATATTAGATGCATATGTTTAAATTCTAGATTTGTCTTTGAAGTTAGTTCACATATGTGTCTTTTTCTGTATGCAGAACTCACGTCAACTAAGTTTCCACCACGTGTTGCATGTCTTGATTGTGTTGGGTGTTGTGAACCAACACCCCCAGGTACTTGTTGTACCCGCTGTGGTTGTTGAGGTTTCTCTTCTCTACATGTCAGAATTGAACAAGTTTGATCAGCAATTGGTGTGACTTTGATTAATTATACGTACATGTTATTCAATAAAGAAGGAACTTATTGGTTTCTTTAAGGTTGATTATTATAGGAGTATTATTATGTGTACATTGTGGAGAACAATGTGTTTGTAACGTTTTGTAATTCAAGTTGATAAATTACGACAAGGAATGCCTGAAGTTTTATCTGTGCAAAGTACTTGTGATGGTCAAATTTAATTTACCGTACGATTATTTACGTGAAAATATTTTTTTATGACAACTTTCAAATTGAAATGAAGAAAGCGATCTTTTCATGAAGACTTGCAAATATTAATTGGATGTCAACCAGGTCACTATTAAACACATCTGAAGAGAAACAAATTAATGCGCCGATTTTATAGAAAATAATCTAGAGTGTTGTTTTTAAAGATTGTAATCCTTTTTAAATTTGTTCAGTACGAAAAAATAAAAAAATAAAAAACAGAGTTTAAGAAAAGGGCGAAATGGTCTCCTTGACGTGTTTTTCTGATTTATTTGGCAAAAAGGTGGAAAAGAAACAAGCTAACGCAAGGAAAAATAATTAATAAAGAGAAAACAAGGGCATAAAAATTTAGGATCCGGATATGCAATATAAAATTATGGTATGAAATTAAAATTTTGTTTGAAAATGGAATACGAAATCATGATACTTTTGTGTTTCTCATAAAAATGAAAACCCCACAACTACAAGTTGTAAAAGCTATCAAAAATTTCTCAATTCTTTTACAATCTTATCAAATGAGCAAAACAAAAATCATAAACAAGATATCAGAATAAGACGCTGCATTGATAAATCACATATTTTCATGTTCTTTTTATGAATAAATGTTTGTAATTGCAAACTTGCAAATATACATAATTTTATAAAGCCCCACTAATCAACAATAGTAATAGCTAGTTATTTTTTAATATAACCATTTCACGTGATATAAACAATCTCTTTACGCCAAATATAAATTTATTTTATTTTCTTGCAAATTCCAAAAATGATGATTATTATTTATTTTTTACAAAATATAAATTTATGGGTCAAATTTTACAGTTAGTTTTTTCTTTTTTGGAATCATGATTTGAATACCAAATTGCTTTTTTAGAGAATTTGAAATATGAAATCATAATCTTATATCAAATATCTAAATATTAATTTAAACTCATAATTTCAAATTATAATATGAAATTCATGTCCAAACTCAGGCTTAAAAGGTGGCAGCTAGCGTGACAAAAAAGGACATACAAAGTCATTTGACTAAGATAAGATAATGATATGAAATGAAATGTACTTTATCATCCTATTTAACTAACTAATCATCAAAGTCTTTCGACTAAAATAAGAATATAAACTATTCCTTATCCATCCTATTTAATTAAACTTCCTCAAGTTGAAGCAAAATCAATATTGCGTATGCAGAATAAATAAATTCCAACGCATTATTTAGTTTTAGAGCATGTGCACTCAATAAAATATTTTTTCCTTCATATTCTCTTAGCTTATTGATAAGTAAGGGATATTCATGGTACATCACATTGAATAACAAATTTGGTATTTGGACATTCGAAGAGGCAGTAAAGAGCAATCTAGATGATATTTTATTTTCTCTTTTGGTATAATGTAGACTCGACAAGTTGAGTATGAGAAGCAATAATTTTCTAATTAAGATGATGATTGTTGCTTCCTTGTAAACATATCTAAGAATCTTTAAAAGTTAAGCACGGGTTACTCCTCATCAATATTTGTTAAATTTTATCACAACAAGTTGAGTCGGCTGTATGAATTCGTTTAAACCTGCGTTAAGTGAGAATTGACACATACAGAAATATTATAAGGACAGCCATAGGCCATATTAGGTGAGAATATACTTGGCACAAGTTGCATTAATGGATCCTGCAATCTGAAATTGACTTAGCAACGCATTTGAATCAGAAAATGTTACGGGGGTTGGCTCCTTATCATCCACATGAAAAAAGAATCAATTTTGCCATGAAGTCATAATTAAGAGTATCAAACGTTCATTAAAATAGTACTATCTACTTCGACAATGAGGAAGCATTCATGTCAAGAGGTCAATGTGTTCGTAGGGGAGGAAAATATTTTCTTGAAAAACATTCATCTATATATAATTTTGACAAATACTACGAGAGGTGGAGTGGGAGTAGGGGTGTGGAGTGGTGGGAATGAAGTTACTGAGGGTGAGACTGAAGATGAGGTATGTTGGAAAATAGGAAGGACATAATCAATGTAGAATGCCCCCTGTGAAACTTGTTTTCCCTACTACATGAAAATCATTTTCCTCATTTTTAATGAACTTGTTTTCCAAGGAAAAAATATTTTCTAAAATTTTTGACCAACCGAACATGGGAAAATGTTTTCCTCCGTACCGAACACACCCCTGAAAAAAACAGCAACTAAAGCTACAAAGAAAATCTTCTCAAAAAAAGAAGCTACATAGAAAATCAAACATTGATATCTAATGTTACACACATGTATACTCTTTTCTTCTGTTTCCTTTTGCTAATAAAAAAACTATTACTATAACTTCCATGGAAGAAGCTGCACTAGTTTTAATATTTATAGGACTACATACAGTAAACAACTGTATAACATGTTGCTATGAGTTGATTCCCATCATGAAGGATCAAACAACTATAGAACCTAGGCTACCTCTAATGATGTAGAGGAGCAACAATGTTGAGGCAACAAAAACTGGTATAGTCTTGTATATTTATAGAAGTTAGAAGAAACTAACTGATGCTGATCTCTTGCGAACTGGTTCTTTAGAGCGAGATCCTTTCAAAACTGCTGCATATTTCGCCAACTCAGATTTATGAACATTTTCTTGGTCATGGTTATTTCCTTTTTCTTGAGGTAATTCAGCGAGACGTTTTGACATATAATCTAATGAACCCACATCACTATATCTCCTCGTACGTGTCGGATAGTTTCTGCTTTCTCCTTTATTGGTTGTAGAGCCTTGATCAAATGAATGGAAATCTATAAATTGTTTGGATGAACCTGGAGATGGTGTTCTTGATCTGCTCTGGGGCCTAATAGCTCCGGTATCTACGACAGACATATCTGAACAGTACCCAGAAGAATAATAAGAGCATCTTGCTCCATTCTCTTCAGTGTTGTGAACCATTTCTGAATGATTATGATGATGGCCCTTTCCCCGTATTAGTCTCATAAGCTTAGGAAAGATTTTGCTTTTGTTTGTAGTGTCAGTCTTATGGGCTGAAGAATTAGCAATAGAAGTACCATCAAACTCACCCGAATTCATAAGATAGGGTTCTTGGGAGGATAACTGGTCAGAATCAAGATCCAAAACATGGATTCCCCTGTCCCCTTGGTCTTCTTTAGCTGCATATTCAACAACTAGTTGCTTGGCTTTCTTCCTAGATTTGGGGCTTAACGTTTTACTGAGATCCCTTGCAGTTGTTTCGCCTAGGACAGGCTGATAGTTCCTCAGCTCATACCGCAAGCAAGCATTTATCCATTTAAGATAGGCTACTTCGTCAACATCACTGTAGCGACCTGCTTGAATGTGATCAACTTCCTTTACTAATTCTTCATTTTGCTTTCTCAGCTGTAGACTTTCTTCTTTCAGTGCTTCTGCCTGTGTCAGAACAAAGGTCAACAAAAACACATGAAATAAACAAAGTTGATGAATAAAAGACTTACTACATTATCTTCCAGAGCAGAAATGGCAATCAGCTGAACAAATTCCAGTCTATCAGCTACTGTCGAGTTTTCTGCTCTTAACCTTTCGTTAGATTTCCTCAACTCATCAGCCTCGATCTCCAAGTCCTTCAGTTTTTGGAGCTCCAACTGAACATCTGATTCAGCTTGAACAGGATTCTTCTCCTCGTTCTGCAGCTTCAAAACTCTTTCTTTAAGGGATAAAATCTGTTCCTTATTATGATCAGCTTCCAACCTGAGCTTCTTTTTCAGCTGCTTTATTTTCAAATTCGCAGCTTCAACGTCTGAGACAACCTTTGCAGAATCAGCCACTTGAGCCTCTAATTTCATATTTTCTGCTTTCAAAGACTCGATCTTTAGACCCAAATGCTTGGCCTCCAAATTGTGTATCTTTACGCGATTTCGAAGCTCCATGATGGCCTTTTCTTGCTCCTTGCAGCCATAATACTCGAGCAGTTGGATCTCAAGAGTCCTCTCCCTTTCTTTAAGAGTTTTAACAATACTCTTCAGGATCTTAATCTCTTGCTCATGGTCATCCCTTCCGACAATTTTGTATTCCTTGGGTGAATCTGCACCTTGCAGTGGCGTTTCAGCATCCTTACATGGTGAAAAACTAGCATTTGGAGGTGAACCGAATTCCTCTACAAATTCATTGATCTCCGGCAGAAGAAGCCCATCTCTGTCTCCACCAGACCTACAATTTGTAGATGGACTACTTATAGCACTCCCAATAATGATTTTTGGTATGGAGACATCCTCCTGCAATAGAAAAGAAGTAATTAGCTCACAAACAGGACAACCGATCAACAATCTGTTAATAGGAAGCACTCAAGATAACTTCAATTCACAACTATGTGCTTATTTTTCTGAGTTTTCCAAAAGTAAACTATATTAAGCACATCCAAAGCAGAATTAGAGCGAAAACAAACAGAAATAATCATCCTTATGAGCAATTAAACAATTCAGAGTTACAGAGTTAACCATGAGCATTGCAGTCACTAGTGTTCTCTGCTACCGTAGATAAAACAAGTGAAAATGAGATGAAACCAGTTACAGAGTTATATTGCTTGAAAATCATTATCATGCTTGAAACTTACTTATAGGAAGCTCTACCAACACCACCAACAACATACCCAATGTTGACCCACAATGTCTACTCTGTTAGAGTGTACGCAAACCTTACCCCTCTGTACCTCAGAAGTAAAGACGTTGTTTCCGAAATATATAGGAAGCTCTACCAACTATAATCAATCGTTTCCACATTCTCTAATTTAACCCCAAACAAAGCAATCTATTACCAACTAAATATATATAATCAGAGAGTTGTTCTTTCAATTCCAACAACATTTTAGCTTAAAACCTAAAAAAATAGGTAAGAAGTAAGAACCAAAAACATCAAAATAAGAATCATAGGTCTTATCTAATGAACTTACATATTTCCATGGAAACTCTGAAACTGAATTCCCCGAGGCAGGGTTTGTCTGATCATCATTTTGCAGCTCGTCTGTTTTAAAATCAAACCAAAGAAAAAAAGAGGGAAATAAGTCCAACCTAAAAAAAAAAAAAAAGAGGAAGAGGAAACATAGCAACAAAAAGGTGTGTTTTTTAGGGTTATGAAGTTGAGGGGCCAACCTGAATTGGGTGAAGAAGAGGAATTAGAGGGTTTGATTCTTTTAGTTCTGAAAAAAGTAAAGAGAATTCCACCAAGTGATATAGCTAAAGCAACACCAAATTTCAAGATTACAGGTCTTATATCCCTCTTTTCTCTCACCATTCCTCTGCTAACAGTAAATGCAAAATTCAATCATCTTAGAAATTTCACAGGTTTCCCTGTTCCTCATCAGCCATTTAAAAACCCCAAATCACAAAAGAGAGTTGCGGACGGAGTAAGCAAGATCCCTTTGTTAAAGAGTTGAATTTTGGACCTTTCTAAGAAAGAAGAGATAAAAAGAGAGGGATTTTTCAAATTAGTACTGTGCAAGTTTTTGGGGCATCTAAGATTGGAGAATCGAACTTGAATTGAGAAAGAATCAACCGAGAAAACGTAATTTTGATGTGGATTTGTTTGGTTACATTCCAGTTTGTGTTTGTCTGACTCAACACACGCAACTGCAATTGGACAACTTTCAATTATTATTATTCTATTCTCTGTTTTGCTGTTTTAGTATTAGTAGAAGAAACATGTGTAGGCTCTCACTTCATAATAATAGATGGTGATAAAGTCATCTTATGTGAAGGAACATTGATAGAGTCGGTTTTTCATTAAAAAGTACAAAATATGAAGTAGTAAACAAACTAAAAAGTTGAAGGGGCTCAATACTATTATATATACCTAAAAATAATCTTAATTATATATAAGCAACGTAATTTATATATGAAATTGGGTTCGAATGAATTTTCAAAACCCTTACTAGCTCTGCCCTTGCTATGAGATGTCATTTGATACCCTCTTACAAAAAATTAAACAATTTATCTAGATCAAAATTTTAATATATGTTGATTTTCCTTATTTTTATGTGTATTTTCATTTTTTTCAATGCAAATTAGGATTACTCAAACTTCAAAGCGGGTTCGAATAAAAACAGACTGCCAATGAGGCAATGAAATAGAACCAAACTGGTCCCGGTTCGTCGGTAGTTGTCTTTTCTTCGAACCACGAATATATACAAAAAATAAATTGTCTTATGTCAGGTGGAATGCAAGTTGCATTAGGCCATAGACTTCTTGACCTTTATGCATTTAATTGATTTTCATATATGCTCGAAATCACTATACGTGCCCTATATTTTCATCACAATTTGGCTCTAACTCTATATGATTCGAGTTCATGAATAGGGGGGAGATTAGATGTTTTAATTTGATTCAACAAATGAATATTTTTTAAAATTTTCATATTTTCTTGTTTTAATTTGTTTGTCTTATTTTCCTTTTTAGTCTATTTTATTAAAAAATATTTCTTTTTTTTTCTGACAAGTCTTTAAGTTTAGTTATTCATGTGACATGATAAAACACAAGACTAAAATACACTTTGATATATTTTACACATTTTCCATATAAGACCACAAGATGTAAAAATAATAATAATTTTCGTAAATTTTATACTAAATCAAAATTAGACGAATAAATTGTTGTAATTTGTGAATATTTAGGAGGAAAAGCTGAAATAAGGGAAGGTCAGTCAGTGGAATTGTTCATTATTATATGTAGCAATTATCTATCCGTGTCGATTCCTCTTATTTATATACTTGTTTGTTCTAATTTATATGATCCTTTTTTTAGTTTGCTAATGGGACCTACTTAAGAAAAAAATCAACAAAATCTAAGTACTAAAGTTATTTTAATAAAAGCAATTTGGAAAATTTAAGTTTCTCTTATTTCTTAAATGCTATGACTAATCAAATGGTATCACATACATTAGAACGGAGAGCCTATTATTCCGATTTTAGAAAGTTTTACAAATATAGCTTTGATTCTATTTCCAATGGATAAATTTTGCTTGTTTTTATTATCATCTTCATTGTATCTATGTTGTTAAATTATTTATTATACTTATTAAATTGACTAATTTCGCCTTGATTATTCGATTGTTCATGAGTTTTCTCAGTCAGTCACAACTTGTTGATACTATCTTCATTTGATCTATGTTATTTAATTGTTCATAAATTTTTGTCAAATTAAGAAATCATTTATACTTAACTTTATGTATGTCGGAATTTTGAATACAATAAATCTTACATAGAAACATTACAAAAAACATACCTAAAGCATGAGATTTTATCGGAAACAGGATCGGAAACGTTAGTTCTTCTGGTTCTGACATTGCTTTATCATAGCCGCCAACAACGAAGGATATGTGAAGAATATGGTAAAACCCTAATGGGCGAGGAATAATTAATTTATAGAAGCTGTGACTTAATTTGATACGTTTATCTAGTACTCAATTTGACAGATGAAACTATTCTTCATCAAATATTAGTTATGGGCTTTACATTTATTGGGCCACATATAATGATAATAAAATAAAGAGAAAATTTCAGAAATGACAATCATATGAATATAACTAGAGATTTATAGTTAAAATTTGGATATTTACAACTCATAGTTATTGTTTGAGATGCTAAACTATAAAAAAATAAAAAAAATATCACCTCTCCCGCCTCCTCTCTCTGTCTCTCTCCTTATCTCCCTCCTGTATGTTGTAACTTTACCCCTCTCACTCTCTCTTTTTCTTTCTTTGTATTTTATATTTTCACTTTCTCCCTCTTTATATTTTGTATTTTCACCTCTCTCCCTCCCCCTTTCTCTTTCTTTGTATATTGTATTTTCACCTCTGTCTCTGCTTGTATTTTATATTTTGATCACCTCTCTCTCTCCCCCCCTCTTTGTATTTTGTATTTTCACCTCACTCCATTTTTGTATATTGTATTTTCATCTCTCTCCTTCTCTCCTTTGTATTTTATATTTTTCATAAAAACATTTTTCGGCAAAACATTTTTCAGGAAATTAAGTAATTTCCTACTTATTTTTTTATGTTCGATATACAAGTAAAAAGTATTATCTTAAAAGTATTTGTATATTTATAACACAAAATTATGAGGATGATGTGGCGGTGGGGTGGAGATTTTAGTTGGTCCGGACGAAATAAAATTGCATTGTGAGAAAGATGAATTATTGTAACGTATGAATATTGTTTAATCAATATATATGAATGTATATACATCTCTAATAGATAGTTATATATTACTATATGTATACAATTATATATCGTTTATATAATGTTGGTACATTATATATATATGACCAATTTTATTGATTTTTTTTTGTTGCTTATACAGTAACTTAAGAAGCTCTTAAAAATAAGTACAAAATAGGATAAACTATCTTATTAGACATATATCACTATCATATATACTAACATTATCTCTACTTTCAAACAATTACATATTACCACTTTTAATATTTTATATCATATATTATTAAAGATACCGTTAGATACCCATATCCCTTAAAATTAGTTATCAGCACAATTACACCATCCCAATTCAAACTTTTATGTTAATCAATTCTCTCTATCTCTCTCATCAACCTCCATCTCCACCCGTTTTCTCTCTTTATTCCTTTCTTTTCACCAAGAATTCCATAATTAAACCTTCAAAATTGAAATCAGAAACAACACAATAATTTGAGATTTGTGTCTATTTAATCATTTTCAAAGTCATGTATCCGTGATAGATTTCAATTTGTTTTGTCTTCTAGTTGTAAAAAAAATTAAGGAAAAACTCATTTGATTTAGAGTTTTCTTAGTTTTCTTTCATGGCTAGTGATTCTTCAAATGAGAAGAATGTTTATTTGTTGTTGCTCGAAAAACGGCATGAAAATTACCACATCGATATTTTCAGCCGCTTAAATTTGTAAATCCAAAAATGCAACAACTTTGACGAACAAAAGAGAAAGATAGTATGTAATTTTTTACAAATAAAAAGAAGGTTTATACAATAATTGTGATAAATCATAACGAGGAAGAAGATGATGATGAGACTTTTTGGATCAGATTGAAATTATTGATGTATCTGGTACATTACTGATGTATCTGACACATTATTGAGTTAAGATTATATGAATCTATTTTTTTATCAGTGTATCTAATTAAGTGTATATGTATCTGAATAACTATATGCATGTATTGAAGATTTGCGCATGTATCTGGCACATTATTGAGTTAAGATTATATGTATCTATTTTTTATTAGTGTATCTGATTAAGTGTATATGTATATGACAAAATATACGCATGTATCTAATTAATAGTTCGGGAATCTGAGTTAAGAAGTATAAACTTTGCTAAATCGCAAAAAAAAGAGAGAAATATTTTGATTGTTTTGATTTTCTCTTAATTAGACACACTCCTTAGTTAATGACTTTCGGTTATATCTGTTAATTAGACACATTAATTGATACGAGATACAGGTATTTGAAAGAGACAAATACATATGTATCCGAGACTCAAAATATGATAAGGAATGTAATATTGTAAACTAGTGTGAATCTAAGTAATTAGATCCTAAAGTAGTGAGATTTGTATAAGTTACCCGACCAAATATAGCAGGTGATTTACAAAGGGACAATGGGATGCATTAAAGGAAGCTTTAGGCATTGTCAAAAAAGCCCAGGCTGGTAAAGCTTTGTTGGGCAATCATCACTAGAATTCTTTAAGGCCCAATATGAGAACATGCAGATAGAAGCCCAATTAGGAGGGGGCAAGATGGAAGCTTTTTGACAAATCATGTTTTTTGGTTTAGTTCCTTCGAAGTTTGGCATGTATCCGTAGCTGAAATTGCAAAGCAAGGTCATGCCTTTCCCCAAACATTCCAATGGGATATATATATATATATATATATATATAATTCATTGGTAGGGTCACGACGAAAAAATACATAATGATCGATTTAATGTGATCGCGCCGTTACCTTAATATCTTCTTCTCATTTTGTCTTTAATTATTTTTTTTAATAACTACCTGACTTTTTCATAGTAGTTCTATCCCGTACCCTACAATTTCTTGTAGGTTTATCATTTACATTATGGATATATGACATTATATAATGACGGAGAAAGATATAATCTATCCGAATGTTGTATGCATTAAAACAATATACTACGATACAATACAATACAACACAACACACTAGAACATGATACATTATAAAACAATATATAACAATCATCCAAACAAGATGTAAATGAAAACGATTTTAACAGTAAACAAACAATAGAGATCCATAGAACGCATATAGCGTGACAAAGCACAATTCATTTCGTGAAACACGTTATCAATTACTATTAAACTTAGATTGCTTTTGAAGTAGTTGAGATTGTGGCTCTTATTTAAGCCACCATTCAACATTATCTTCTTAATTAATTTGTTCTCCCAAGACCATAACATGAGGTCTTTCACTATTATCTTCTTCTTTGCAACTATAGTAGCCGTGGCATTGGCCTCTAATGTCGAAGATCAGGCCATAAGCCAAGTAGTAGAAATTCACCGTCTAAGGCCACAGACCGGTACTGCTGGTTACCGCGTCCCACAATTGGACTGTCTTAGCTGGCGCCTCGCTGTGGAAACCAACAACCTCAGGGACTGGAAATTGGTACCTAAAGAGTGTGAAAACTATGTAGGTGTTATTCCTGTATTAAGGTTAGAAAAAACAGAGACAGAAAATAAATAATTTGAGTCCACAGAACTCATTGTGTTTCCTTAAGAAAATTAATCCCCTCAAGTAGCCGAGGTTACAGATTAATTCCTCCCAAGATAAAACGGATTAACTATTAGAGAAGTAGCGGTACCTCAAACTTCACTAATTTCAGCGAACGCAAGAACAACAACGAGAGCACACACATACTCAGTCGATCGACAATTTTGATTTTGTAAGAAAATGTATGCAGAGAAAAAAAAAATCAGTGTTTGAAAAAAGGGAAAAATCTCTCTATTTATAATCAATTGCAGCAAGGAACGCGTCTGTTCGGACAATGGTGTGAACGCATCTATTCAGACATGTCTTTCCAGAACGTTGTGTCTTTTGGGAAAAATAACGTCTTTTCGGAAGGAACATGTACCTTCAGAATGACTTTACAATTAACATTCTGAATTAATTTTCAAGAGAAAGGAAATTACTTAGTGAGATTGATTTAAATAAATTTTGTCCAAAAATATTATCAATCCATTGTCAAAGTCGAGTGAAGAGGAAGTGTTTCCTAATATAAGGACAATATTTTTCCTTTCTTCTGCCAATATGAGAGAAATGACTTTCCATTTTCAAAGGTCTTCCATTTGAAATGACTTTTCATTTTCCCTCCAAATTAGTTCCCCCACATTTCCCAATTTCTCATTCTTATTTCCCATTCACACCTTGCTATAGGTCACTACATACTTAGCAAACAATATAGACGTGACTGCGTGGCCGTAGCTGATGCGGCTATTGAGTATGCCAAAGGTCTCAAACTTAGCGGAGATTGAAAATAATTAGATTTGGTTCCGATGCAGGGGAGAAAATGATTCACCAAAATCAGTGGTGTATAAATCGAGCAAGAGAACGGAGTTGGTAAAAGCTGGATATAGAATTGTTGGCAACACTGGAGACCAATGGACTGATCTGATCAGAGAGAACGCTGGAACTCGTACTTTCAAAGTCCCTGACCCTATGTACTACATTGGTTGATTTGCTAATAAAATTCAGGGTGAGTTAATAAAATTATATTTTTATTTATGATTTCCTTAGTAACGTGCAAAATGGAACGAGATCAACTAATATGGGACAGAGTGAGTAGCTTGGCATGAAGAAAATCTTGTTGGAAGCGTCACTCCAAAATGGACTTTGCAATGCGCAATCCGAATTTAATCAGGGCTCCAATGTGGGCTCCGAATAGCAGGTGGAAAACCAAAAAAGAGACCTAGGTTCAAAACTTTATACCCTTTGTTCGTTTTAATTTATTTTTCTCAAATTGGACTGAGCAAGAATTAAGTTTAAAAAGTAAAAAGAAAATTTTGAATTATATGATTTTTTACACTAAAAATATATATAATATATATTGAAATATTTTTAATCTTGTATTGATCTTAAACATGTTTGGAATTAATGAATTGCCACAAATGTAGAAGCTTTCTAAGTTTCTTAAAAAAATGATGGAACAAGTATTTCAAAGATTTTACCAGTATATAAAATACTGAAATCTTGTATTTGCAAATATGCTCGACAAACTTCAACTTCCAAATAATAATATTGTAAGTCACATGAAGGGCACGAAATAATCATTTGAGAAAACTTTGAATAAAGTAGACAAGATGATTTAAATTAACTATAGAGGGACGTCGCCTTTATTGACTTTATTTTAGAAAAACTACCTAACTCTGACATACATCACTACCATATATACTAATTTTATCCCTACTTTTAAATAATTACATATATTACCACTTTTAATATTTTATATCATATATTTTAAAGATACAATCAAAAATACCCACATTTCTAAAAAATAGGATTGATTAATTATCTTTATATTTAAACTCCACAATTAATATTTTAATAACAATCAATCTCTAACCCTATCAATATCCCCCTTACTAATTAACGATTAGTCAACAGTTTTACTCCAAAAATTATATCTGCCGCCACTAACCAAAAGTTATGTACAATTTGTTCATCAATTTCTTGCTTCTTACCTTCCTTAAATTAAATGTATCAATGCATATTCATATAAATAATCTATAATCTTTCGTTTTCAAATTGTTACTATCCGGAGATCGCATCGACAACAGAGACAATTTGGAGGTTGAAAGGTTCAATTGGAGGAGTGTTCAGTTGAATTTTTGGTAGATTTGACGGAGGTCCGTCAGATCTAAGCGCAGCGAGCAATGAGCAACATCGATAAATTAAAAAGTGAAGCAAACACCGTCGCGGTGAAATGCCCAGATCAGCCATTATGGTTAAAATGTTTAACCACTTGAGTTGCCTTACTTTCCAATTATTTCTTCTTAGTAATAATTTTCTCATATACTCTTATAGTATTATTGACTAATGAGTAATTTATAAACAAGAAACCTTAATGATAACAATGCTGTGTATGTATATATATATATATACTGATTTAGTATTAGTTAAGCGAAATTATCAGTCTTAATAATACCAATAAAGTATATGATATTGATTTAGTATCAATTAAGCGAAAATTATCAGCCTTAATGAATAGGGGGTATGGGATCTAATTTTTTTTTGTTGAGAAAATGGATATTTCTTGAATTACTTTGAATTCGGATATGAACATATAATTATTTTAAGTTTTATGGCTCATTTATGTAATTTTCCTTTTATTAAAGATCCAAACTCAATTAGCATCTAGCTAAAAAGGAGAGGGGATTTGAAAGAATGAGTTATGCATATTATGATAAAAAATTATGTTCCATACTCTTCTGGTAGAATATAAGTTTCTCATCTTTATTCTTATCTCCATCTTACTTACTTGTTATATTTGAATATTTATATTATAATTCAATAGTTTAAGTATTATCGTTGTAATTTAGCTATCAATGATTATATAAAACTTGAGTATATGTATTGAGAACTTGAATTCGTTACAAATTAGGACATTAATGTAATTAATAAGTTTTTTTCAATCAGATGACAGATTCTTTGAAGTCCTTAGAGACAAATAGATTATTACAGTGAAATAATATTATAACAAACGTCGGTTATAATAATGATGGACCATAGTAATAAATCATTCCTCGATCTTAAAGAAGAATTAGGAGAATTAATATGTTTTAGCACCGAGAGTTATCAATTCGATTTTATACCCCCTATACTATACATAGCAAGGGCAATTATTTGAGAATATATTTTGAATACAGTAGGCAAGATGATTGTTTAACCAAATAGGAACTTGCCTTTATTTTATTGTCTTTTGGCTAAAATGCAGAGGCAAAAACCTCGAAATGCGCTGAATATATTTTATTAATGCAATAATTATGAAGGCTAATTAGATTAGGAAAATGACTACCTAATGGCCAAGATGAGACCAATAATTTAATTTATTAGATGATCCTTAATGTGTATGTTGCAAAATCTGCTGATCAAATAAAAGCACTATTGGAAAACGCGGTCCAATATCATATTAAGAGTATTTTATCATAGATATTCTTAAATAATTATTTGTTAGATCAATTATATAGTACTCTCTTTAAATAATTTAGATATTTATTTAAAGATTTAATTTATCATTCAATTTCACAGTAATCACCGCCATTATCGTCATCTATCGGCTATCACTATCAACTATCACTCACAACAACCACTATCACCACCACTGTGTTCAATTAACACAATCAATTGTGAGGTTATAATTTTCAATCATCGGACCAATCACAAGCGAGAATCACAATAACAAACGCCCACTAAATATCGTCAACCATCATTATTAATTGCCACCACCAACTCCACGCTCAACAACTACTATTAATCACCATTGACAGTCGTCATGATCACCACATGATATCTCTTTCCATCACCCAACATAATCCTCGATCATTCGACACCAACAATCAACATTGCTAGCTGTAATATAAATTTTTTAAGAAAATATTTTATAATATAGTATTGATTATTTTTGTATTTTATTTAAATTTTTATCTTTATTAGTTTCTAAAGAAAAACAAATTTCATATATTCAAATGTTGAGAACAAGCCATTTTACTTATTTAGTAATCAAATTTTTGATATAACAACATATCTTAATATTCAGATGTAAAATCATATAAAATTATGATTTAATCGTAATTCGTAGTAATAAATCTTCCTTGATCTTAAAGAAGAATTAGTAATATGTTTTAGCACTAACGTGGATAAACGAGTACAGAAAGCATAAGAATGTTATGGTTATCATATCAGAATGTGAGGTCTGGGAATATATATAAACAATTGAGTACTAAAGTATTAAACTGTAAAAAGTAAAAAAAAATTAAAAATACAACTTGTAATCGTAATTCGTAGGTTTAACGACAAAAGTTGAACATGTGACATTATAATTAAATGGGTTAGAAGGTTCCTTATTATTATTATTATTATTATTATTATCTCTTCTAAGGGGGTTGGTGGAAAGACAATGGGATGTCAAACCACGCCAGGGACATGGCAATTTATTTATTCGATAAAATTATGATCCGGTATCCTTTTATTTTCCCTATTTCAATGTAGTATTTTAATTTTTTATTTTATTTTAAAATAAATGATGTTGATATTAATAATATTTTATTCTCATTTAAATAAATAAAATTTATTTAAGTAAGAAAAATACTAAAAAAAATACATCTTTTTCAAGGTATTTATTAAGAATAAGTTAGTAAAAAAACATACGTTCTATGGATGAGTAATTTTTTTAATAGGTGTGTCCAAGTAAAAATATATCATTTATTTTGAAATGGAGGGAGTACAAGTTTTTTTTGTTTATTTCTACTGTCGATGTCATTAGATTAACAATTATGACTTATGAGAACCATAAGAATACGTGAAATTAGGGTAAGTAAGTGTTATTACCATCTCCACTTCAAAATAAATTCATTTTCAACACTTATTCTATGGTCCAAAACAAATAATTTTTTCAAAGCCTAAGATGTATTACTTATTTTCTTCCAAAATTACTCATCTCTTTAATGAGTATGTTTTTCAAATATCTCTAGATTCAAAAAGAATTCTGGAAGAAGCAAAAAAATAATATTGACTTTAATTAATATCAGTAATAAATTTTCTTCACGCCTCAAAAATTCATTTATTTTTAAATTAGTGAGTGTATGAATAAATAAAATACATATACGTCACCCGCAATATATTGACTTGCACGCTACCTGTCCCGGCTTGGAAAGGGGATGATGCTTTTGCTTGTTAGTGTTTATAATATTACTCAATATAATCAGAAGAATACAATATTGATCAAGACATCGATAGGGAACTTAATTTGATCAGGTGGATCACGTCCGTTACAATTGTTACACAAATATAGTATCGAGTATCGACTATTATGGTCATTTAAGGCGATTAACTGAAAGCCGGAATATGTTAGTGTGTTCCGGACCAAGATCTAGGATGTTGGATGATTCGGTGGTCTCGGCTGGACTGTGTCCTTTCTCTGTTTGGCACGGTCAAATAATTTCAATCCACTATATTTTAACAAACACAATTAACATAGATAGAGTGTCACTTAAAAAAGTTATTGTTAAATAAAATGTTTTGACAGACTAAAGATGAAAAATGGAAATCCTCCCAGCCGAACATGACCTTTTTAATTGTACAAGCTAAGTTACAAGGAGATGAAAAAAGAATGATTTTAACAAATCCTCATAGAGAAACATGCCTATCCTGTCAAATCATATCATAATTCATGTCGTGAGACACGTGATGGCCTAGTTGTCTGAAATTAGGTCTTAAAAGTCTAACACACACCTGAAAAACTAGCTTAAAGGGAGGATGTGCGTGGACAATATAATTTTGATTTTCGAAGCCCCAACATTGAGTGAGATGGGTCCTGATTGTCTCATCTTAAAGCTTAAACTATTAGAAATAACACATTTTTATTAGTTAATGATATTCTGAACAAGCCGTTTGATTGCTTTTGAGAGGTAGTTGAGATTGAGGATCTTATATAAGGGCACCATATCCGAGCAATATAATCTCAACATCTTCTTTCTTCTCTTCCATCAAAATGAGGTGTTTCACTATTCTCTTGTTATTTTCAGCTATAGTAGCTGTGGCATTGGCCTCTAATGTTGAAGAGGTCATAAGCCAAGTAGTAGAAATTCACCGTCTAAGGCCACAAACCGGTTCTGCTGGTTATACCGTCCCACAATTGGACTGTCTTAGCTGGCGCCTCGCCGTGGAGACGAACAACCTCCAAAACTGGAAATTGGTACCTAAAGAGTGTGAAAACTATGTAGGTCATTACATGTTAGGCAAACAGTATCGACGAGACTGTGAGTATGTGGCCAAGCAGGCTATTGAGTATGCCAAAGCCCTCAAACTTGGCGGAGATGGAAAGGACGTTTGGGTATTTGATATTGATGAGACCACTCTCTCAAATCTTCCTTATTACGCTCGATCCGACGTTGCTTTTGGGTAAAAAATAAAAAAATATTTTTTATGTGTGTGTCCGCTTATTACGTTTTCTAGTAGGTACATATATGCATGAGAAATTTCATAAATAGCACTATTAGCATCCATTTTTGCAAATATAGTTAGATTTTGTTTTAATCCAAATTCCAAAACATATATTATCATTTTGATTTCTAAATGTAGTAAAATACACTTACAACATCGCATCCTAACTAAAATAGCATAGATAAAGTATCTGGTTTTAATTATATGTGTGTATGTTTGACCAATGGTATGTATATGTATATATTTTCAAAGTAAAAGCTAGATGTATGTATGTACGATCAAGTAGATATTCGATGTATTTTTATGCAGGTCTATAGCGTACAACAACACAAAGTTTAATGAGTGGACCGCGGAGGGAAAAGCGCCAGCCATTCCATCGATACTGGATGTATACAAGACTGTGTTGTCTTTGGGGATCAAGCCCGTTTTCATTACAGGGACGAGACAGAAGTTCGAACAAGTAAGGATTGTCAATCTCAAGAAAGTTGGTTATACCAACTGGGCAGCGCTTATACTAAAGTAAGCGATATGTTTTACGTGACGTTACTGTTACATATTTTTTCATTTTAATTTATGTAAATTTATTTGACTGGATGATTGATGACTTTACAGGGGTGAAAATGATTCGGGATCAGCAGTGCAATTTAAATCAAGCAAGAGAACAGAATTGATTAAAGCTGGATATAGAATTGTTGGTAATATTGGAGATCAATGGACTGATTTGATCGGAGAAAACGTTGGAGCTCGTACATTCAAAGTCCCTGACCCTATGTATTACATTAGTTGATTCTAAGAAAATTTTAATCATCAAGCATGCTAATTAACAAAGGGGGGTAGCTTTTTTATTTCATGTTTTATGTCTTTCGACTTTTTCTATTCACCCTCACTTTACTATAATAACGACTTGCTTCAACATTTTAATTGTTTTCTTCTTGGGAATTTTGTTCCTTTATCTTAAAAGACGCACATCGCTATTAATTTTATTTCTCATTGTACCCTACACTCGAGTGGATCAGATCACCACATGACGTTAATTAATTAAATTGCGCAACTTAAACAAAGTGCAGTAATGGAACAGGGAGAAATTACTTTTTTTGTAATAAAAATAAACAACACATACCTAACGATTATAGAAATTGCTTTGTGCGATGTGATAGATTTAGATGTTGAAAGGTTTTCATCAAATAATATGATTTTTCATTTATGGTATACCTATACATTTCTTTAGTTTCAAAACATTTGTTATTTTAGATGTTCATGATAAAATTAACTTTTTTCTCCGAATTTTACCTTTAATTGTAATTACTCGTTTTTGAAGACTACATACACTTCAAATATATTATATAAATAGAGAAATCAATAAAAATAGATTATATCTGAAGACATTAATAAGGATAAAATATCATTACTCCTAACTAATATTTTCTTAATGACGTGTAAATAAAAAATACAACAAATGTTCTGAGACATAGCTAGTAGTATATGTCAAGTGCACCAATAGTTATCGAAATTAATTTAGCTAACGTTTGATCATAAATATTTGAAAATAAAATTTGAAACTTTATCATTCAAATATCTTTTTCCAAGGGATAGCTCAGTAGTAGAATGGTCTTACCTATTAACCGTAATACAATTTTAAATTTTAAAAATTACAATGCCAATAATTCAATTTTTCAAATTTCGACTTTAAAATTTATAATTAATCCAGAGTTTAGCTATCAAGTGATAATGTCGGTACAAATTAATATATTAATGAGTACTAGGCCGTATGAGTTGGTCTGCAATAATTCTAAACCCATATTCTATTCTATTTTTTTCTCTAATAAAAGCCATAGAAAAAGACGAATAATTGTGATGGGGGACTCATTATTAGGGGTTTGATAACTATACCTTGCATTTTATATTGAAACTAGTACGTGCGTATGAAACAAGACAAGTTGCACTATTTAGAAGCAATATAAAAGACAACTAGATAATGGTTACCAGATTAACATAGATTGTAGTACGGTGGTGGACTGCTCCACCCTTAAACAGAGGTTTCAAGTTTAAATTTTGGATATGAAAAAAATTCTGTTGGAAGAGTACGCTAGAGCCTAGTTGAATAAGTGTTTTTTTAATATACATGCAGTGAAAAGTAAACTAAAAATAATAATAATTAAAATCAAACCAAGATCATATCAATCTGACATTATATATATAATTTTAAAATTTATTTTGATACATAAAAATATTACTTTGATATAATTTGTAAATATTTCTTATACTTTTTCATAATTCTTATCTTTTAACATATTATTTCAAGTTTTGAAACATAAAATTTTGAATGGTCCAATGAAGATTATAGTCCATAGATAATGGTAACTCTAATAAAACTCGAATCACTACTAATGCTAACAAAAAAAATATTAATTCAACACTAAAAATGACAATAATGTCCAATATTTGTTCTTTAGTTTTACCTTGACTTAAACATTTAAAATACATTACTTAATTTTAGTTTTCTTTAATGTTTAATCATGTATTAATACTTATTAGACTTATTAGTATGATTTAGTACTTTTAATCATGATCATTTTCATTATGACTTATTAATTTTCAATATTTATTTTATGCGATTTCATTATTATTTTTTGTTGGATATTTTAGTGTCATCACTCATCTCATATTTGTGTTATTTCTTAAGAAACTCCTTAAATAGTTGTATTTTGGTAGGACTAAAGAAAAATTTGGAGCAAAAGCTAATTATATGTTTGTACGAATACTTTATCGAAAAACCCCGAAAAAATTCGATAACCCGAGTTTTATTAATTTGATTTGGTTTATAAATTTAAAAATCCAACATAAATAATTTGGTTTGATATTTAAAAAAGCCGAACCAACTCGGCCACGTACCCCAGTTGGAATGAAAATGTTTGGGGAACAAAAAACGATATTGTTAATTTTATAAATTTAATAATTGTGAGAAACTATTTTCAAAATAGGGTACGTAAACAAATTATGAGAAAGTCAGCTATATTATTCATGTTATGAAACACGTTGATTACCTTACCATTGAGAGTCTTATTTAAGCCACGATATCCCACCTATATGATCACAATATCTTCTTTATTCTCTTCCATCTATTTGGTTAAAAACATGCATAATATCATGTGGTCTTTCACTATTCTCTTCTTTTTTTCAACTATAGTAGCCGTGGCATTGCCCTCCAATGTTGGTTATCCCGTCCCAAAACTTGACTGTCTGAGCTGGCGCCTCGCCGTGGAGACGAACAACCTCCAAAACTGGAAATTGGTGCCTAAAGATTGTGAAAACTATGTTGGTCACAACATGTTAGGCAAACAATATCGACGTGACTGTGAGTATGTAGCCAAACAGGCTATTGAATATGCCAAAGGCCTCAAACTTAATGGAGATGAAAAGGACGTTTGGGTATTTGATGTTGATGAGACTACTCTCTCGAATCTTCCTTACTACGCTCGATCTGATGTTCGTTTTGGGTAACAAATATAAATCATAATTTCTTTTTTACTACGTTTTTTTTTTTTAATGTAGGCAACTAGTGATGTCATACGTAATTTTGTATATAGGGCTATAGCGTTGAACAGTTCAAAGTTTATTGAATGGCTTGCCAAGGGAAAATTGCCAGTCATTCCTTCGATATGTAAGGAAAGGCAAGGCACTAACAAGAATGTCCGACAGGATAAAAGCGGAATAATACCCAAGTCTAACTTTCCCTTTCAATTTGAACCAAGAGAAGACAAACCAAGTCAAGCAATACGAAGAATGGACAGCAAGTATATCAACCAAACAAAAACAACAAGATAAGAATAAGTCAATCACACAAGACACAACGATTTACGTGAAAAACCCTTCGATGTGAACAGTAAAAAACCACAGGACCAAAAGCTCCACTATAAACACCAAGAGTTACAAAATTATTCTCCAAAATTGGCCACAAAACAAGCGCCAAACAACGAGCAACAACAAAACAAGATTGCACCAAAACTAGAGAATAAAGGAGAGATTTCACCCAAAAATGAGCTACTGTTCACGCCCCAAAATCAGAAGCTACAGACCTCCAAATCCGATCTCCACCATTGAATTACAAGAACCAGATACTGAGAACTCCTAGTTCAAATTTGAGAACGATCCAACTATTAACGAAGTGGAAAACTTTGTCTGAAGCGGACAGCCTGAGCAGAAAATTTTCTGAAACAAAACGGGATTTTTCTCTCTCTCAATCTCCAAAACGGATTTCTCTTGATTTTTATCTCTTGTGTTTCTGAATATAAGACCTAAATTAGTCTTATATATGCCACATAATATTAGGCTTATGGGCTAAAGTGGGCTGGTCCTAATAAGACTTTTATTTATCCACATAGGAAGGGAAAAAAGATCTTAAACCCAACAATTTTCCCCCTCACAACTATGTGGAGGAGACCGCCATCCCGACGATCATGCAACAATCCCCAAACTTCCCTCTTGGCAAAGCTTTAGTCATCATGTCAGAACCATTGTCATTGGTATGGATCTTTTCAAGTTCAAGCAACTTAGAATCCAACACATCTCGAATCCAATGATACCTCACATCAATGTGTTTAGACCGATCATGAAATGTAGAATTCTTGCCAAGATGAATAGCACTTTGACTGTCACAATAAAGCACATACCTCTCTTGAGCACAACCAAGTTCCCCCGAAAATCTCTTCATCCAGATCAACTCTTTGCAAGCTGCAACAGCAGCAATAAGCTCAGCCTCTGTAGTAGATTAAGCAACACATTTTTGCAACCTAGATTGCCAAGACACAGCTCCCCCTGTAAAAGTAATCAAGTAGCTTGAAGTAGACTTACGAGTATCAACATCACCAGCCATGTCTGAATTAGTGTAACCACAAAGAATAGGCTTCCCTGTACCAAAACACAAACTCAAACTAGAAGTGCCCCAAAGATATATATCTCATAATCCACTTTACAGCATTCCAATGCTCTTTTTCCGGATTAGAAAGAAAACGGCTAACAATACCAACATCACGAGCAATATCTGGTCTTGTACACACCATTGCATACATCAAACTACCAACAGCTGAAGCATAAGGAACTTTCTTCATATCTTCCTTTTCACCATCACTGGAAGGACAATGTCTAGTACTCAATTTGAAGTGCATAACTAAAGGTGTATTGACAACCTTAACTTTGTCCATGTTGAATCTACGAAGTACTTTCTGAATATACTTTCCTTGTGACAACCACAACTTCTTGGCATCTCTATCACGGACAATCTGCATGCCAAGAATCTGCCTTGCTGGTCCCAAGTCTTTCATAGCAAAAGACTTATTCAACTCTTGCTTCAACTCTTTAATCCTGCAAGCATTATGACCCACAACAAGCATGTCATCAACATAAAGCAAAATGATAGTAAAGTCACCATCAGAGAATTTTTGCACAAAAACACAATGGTCTGAAGAAGTCTTCTTGAAGCCCTGCTGACTCATAAAAGAACCAAACTTCTTGTACCATTGCCTGGGAGCTTGTTTTAAACCATACAAGATCTTCTTCAATTTGCAAACATAATTCTCTTGTCCCTTGACTTCAAAGCCTTCCGGCTGCTCCATATAAATATCTTCATCCAAGTCACCATGGAGAAAAGTAATTTTAACATCCATCTGTTCAACCTCCAAGTCCAGACTTGCAGCCAAGCCTAGAACCACACGGATAAATGACATCTTCACAACTGGAGATAATATCTCATCAAAATCAATTCCCTTTTTATGGTTAAAACTCTTCACAACTAATCTAGCCTTGTACCGTGGAACTGGGTTACCATCTTCATATTATACCCTAAAAACGCACTTGTTTTTCAAAGCTTTTCGATCTTTAGGTAACATAACCAAATCAAAGGTATGATTATCATGTAAAGATTTCATTTCATCCTCCATAGCATCAAACCACTTTTCTTTTTCTTCACTTTCCATGGCCTCATCAAGACTCTCTGCTTCTCCCCCATCAGTCAAGAGTACATACTCATTGAAAGAATAACGAGATGAAGGTATTTTCTCTCTAGTAGATCTTCTGAGAGAACTCTCTGGAGCATCAATAATAGTTGGTTGCTGACCAACCACATCGTCTTGCACTAGAGCATCAGCGGCATACTGGTCATTCTGAATATGATCACCATCTTCAATATCAACTTGATTTTCATCATTTTGAAGATTTTCACCTGGTGGAATAGTCAAAGGCACTGGATCAACATCAACTAGGTTGTCACTACTCTGAGAATCAACTTTCTCAATTTTGTCAAGATCTTCAATTGTTTGGTCTTCAAAGAACACAACATCACGGTTTCTAACAAGTTTCTTCTCAACTGGATCAAAGAAACGATAGCCAAATTTATCTTGACCATAACCAACAAAGATACATTGCCTAGTTTTAACATCCAACTTTGATCTCTCATCCTTAGGAACATGCACAAAAGCTTTACACCCAAAAACATTAAGATGATTATAAGAAACATTTTTACCAGACCAAACTCTGTCAGGGACATCACCATTCAAAGCAATAGTAGGTGATAAATTGATAACATAGGCATCAGTATTAAGTGCTTCTGCCCAAAAGGAATCTGACAGCTTAGCATCTGAAAGCATACATCTAACTCTCTCAAAAATAGTTCTATTCATCCTCTCCGCCAAACCATTTAGTTGAAGAGTCTTTGGAGGAGTTTTCTGATGCTGAATACCCTGCTCTCTGTAATATCTATCAAAAGGGCCAATATACTCACCACAATTATCAGAACGAATGTATTTCAATTTCTTTCATGTCTGTCTCTCAACCAAGGCTTGAAAACTATTGAACACACCAAGTACCTGATCCTTGGACTTCAAAGAGAATACCCAGAGTTTGCGAGAATAATCATCAATAAAAGTCACAAAATAAAGTGCACCACCATGAGACCTTACCTTAAAAGGACCACACAAATCAAAATGTACCAACTCCAGCAAATCAAGCTTTCTTGAAGGCGAATGACTCTGAAAAGAAACTCTCATCTGTTTACCTGCTAAGCAATTAACACATTTGTTCAACTTTGCTTGTTTCACTCCAGAAAGCAAATTCTTCTTAGCCAAATTGTTCATCCCCTTCTCGCTCATATGACTCAGTCTTCTATGCCATAACAATGATGAAGTATCATTCTCCATCAAATTTACTGAGCCTCTAAAAATGGAGCTCTGAAATATGTACAAGTTAGACAACTTGTCAACACGGGCTACAACCATCGAACCTCTAGTAAGTTTCCACTGGCCAGCACCAATGGTATTAACATAACCCTCATCATCAAGGTATACCACGGAAATCAAATTCAAGCGAACATCTGGAGCATGTTTGACATTATTGAGAACTAGTTTGGAACTATTATTACTCTCTAAACAAACTGTCCCAATACCAAAAACTGCAACCTCATGATTATTACCCATTTTCAACATCTCAAAATTACCTAGAGTATAAGAAGAAAATAATTTCTTCCTGGGTGTGACATGAGAAGTAGCACCAGAATCCACAAACCAGCTAGACTCATCGCGAACAAGATTGATGGCATTTTCATCACAAGAAACAAGAAGATCATCATTAGCAACAACCACAACACGATTTTCATTGTCACCTTCTTTATTTTGTTGTCTCATATCTCTCTTGTACTTAAAACAATATTTCTTGATATGCCCATTTTAATGGCAATAGTCACATGTAACATTCTTGTATTTAGATTTTGACTTACCTCTACTTTTATCTCTGTCATTCTGACCTCTGAACTTGTTTCTCTCCCTATCTTCAGTAACCAAAACATCGGAGTGTGAAGTAGAAGAAGATAAGCCTTGAGATCTTCTTCTCATCTCTTCATTCAAGACACCACTCTTAGCATATTTCATGGTCACACCACTGGGAGCAGAATTAGTCAAAGAAACTCTCAAAAGAGTCTGGCAGAGTATTAAGAAGCCATATTCCCTGTATTTCTTCATCGAATTTTACATTCATTCTAGATAGCTGGTCAAGAACACCCTGAAAATCATTAATATGATCAGAAATAGGAGTGCCCTCTTCATACCTTATATTCATCAATTGCTTCAATAGAAACAACTTATTGTTGCCAGTCTTCGGAGCATAAAGTGTCTCGAGCTTATCCCACAAACTTCTTGCATGTGTCTCATTCACAATGTGATTTCTAACATTATCTTCAACCCATTGTCTAATATAGCCACAAGCCTGCAAGTGATCAAATTCCATTCCTCATCTGTCATGGACTGGGTTTATCAGAAGCGAACACAAGTAAATACATCTTCTTGACAAATATAAGATTTTTCATCTTGCCTATCCAAGTATGATAGTTGCTGCCATTCAAACAAACCATCTTGCTCATATTTGCCTCCATCATTCAAATTAATAATGAACAATAACCTATGCTTTGATACCACTCTGTTGGGAAAGGCAATGCACTAACAAGAATATCCGACAGGATAACAGCGGAATAATACCCAAGTCTAACTTTTCCTTTCAATTTGAACCAAAAGAAGACAAACCAAATCAAGCAATACGAAGAATGGACAGCAAGTATATCAACCAAACAAAAACAACAAGATAATAATAAGCCAATCACACAAGACACAACGATTTACGTGGAAAACCCTTCGATGTGAAGAGTAAAAAACCACAGGACCAAAAGCTCCACTACAAACACCAAGAATTACAAAATTGTTCTCCAAAATTGGCCACAAAACAAGCGTCAAACAACGAGCAACAACAAAATAAGATTGCACCAAAACTAGAGAATTAAAGGAGAGATTTCATCCAAAAACGAGCTACTGTTCACTCCCCAAAATCAGAAGCTACAGACCTCCAAATCCGATCACCACCGTTGAATTGCAAGAACCTGATGCTGAGAACTCCTAGTTCAAATTTGAGCACGATCCAACGGTTAACAAAGCGGCAAACTCTGTATGAAGCGGACTGCCTGAGCAGAAAATTTCCTGAAACAAAACGAGATTTTTCTCTCTTTCTCTCAATCTCTAAAACAGATTTCTCTTGATTTTTCTCTCTTGTGTTTCTGAATATAAGACCTAAATAAGTCTTATATATGCCACATAATATTAGGCTTATGGGCTAAAGTGGGTTGGTCCTAATAAGATTTTTATTTATCCATATAGAAAGGAAAAAAAGATCCTAAACCCAACACGATACTGAGTGTATACAAGACCCTGTTATCTCTTGGGATCAAGCCCATTTTCATTACAGGGGCTCCAGAGAATTTTAGACAATCAAGGATTGCTAATCTCAAGAAAGCTGGTTATAGTAATTTGCTAAAGCTCGTACTAAGGTAGTTAACCGATACTTCTACTTATATCTTATTTTACATGACACTATTTGAGTATGTTTCAAACATTTATATAGATATAGAGTAATACTTTTGATCTAATCGTGATTATTGCAGGGGTGGAAATGATTCGAGATCATCAGTAGAGTAAATCGAACAAGAGAACGAAGTTGGTAAAAGATGGATATAAAATTTTTGGTAATATTGGAGATCAATGGACTGATTTGATCGGAGAAAACGTTGGAGCTCGTACTTTCAAAGTCCCTAACCCTATGTACTACGTTGGTTAATTCTAAGAAATTTTAATTAAGCATGCTAATAATTAACAAAAGGAGTAAGTAACTTTTTAATTTTGTCACATGTGAGATATGATTATAAGCTCACTGTTCCAGTATCATTTATCATGTATTTGACTTTTCCTTTTTCCTTCTCCCACTCCCTTTATCATAATAAAGAATTGCTTCAATGTTCTTTTCTCTCAATTGGCAATTACATTCCTTTTTTCTTAAAATTATGAGATGTTTTAGTTTCATCAGTATATATTTCACCGCAATAACAAAAATAAATCCTAGCGGCAATAAATATACATATTAATAAAGAATGCTAAAACATTTATCGGGATTAGTTAGTTGTTAATGGATTCAATGTCGTTATAGATTTTAGGGACATTTACAGATAAGGCTAATCGCCACTAAAAATATAAAGTGAACACACCTTATTTTTGTTAGTTAAAATATCATCAGCCTGTTGTAAATTACTAGGTGGTTATATACAATTAACATGACAAGTCTAACAAATATTTAATCAGGCTGTTGTACATTAAGGACTCAATAGATTTTATTAATTTGCTAGTAAACCATCATCTTAATTAATGTATACATTGGAGATGACTCAATTTTCCATGCATATATTATAAAATCAAATTTATACACATACACTTCTATAAGATATATTCATTGAAACTAATTTACCCTTATTTAGAAAGGGAGTTTATTAGGACGAACACGACATTAAAATGTGGTACAAAAAGAAATGTAAATTTTACTTGAATTGTAAAAATAGGGTTAAAATAGTAAATTCACATTATTTTTTCTTTCAAAAGTGCATAGTGTGTACTGCTTTCTGTAGAAGCACGTGTATCACACAACTCTTATGTCAAAAATAGAACATCTCACCTTTTGCTTTACTCTTCCTTCTCTCCCACTTTCTTCTTCATTCTTTGAAGAATCTAGAATGTGCTCCACATCTATTCTCACACTTGCTCATTTGCTCTTTGTCGGATTCTGATCATCGTCTTGAATCTCTGTTTAGCCCTCAAATTCGTCTTCGCTTCTGTTGTATTACGGTGAGTTTTTACCGTTTTCCTCTGATTTTTCTACTCTTAAATATGTACAACTTTTGAAAAAAAAAAACCTATAATGGAAGCTATTTTCATTCTTTTCTGGAATTTTAGATGTATGTATCATCAATTGTATCTAATTTACTCATGTATGTTCGAAAATAGAAATAAATACGCAGTTTTCTAATAAAATTGATAAATTTTACAACTCTCAGGTGATTCGTTGAGCAAGAATTTGAGTTGTCGAATTTTTTGGTGCTGCCATGAAATTAGCAATTAAATCAAAGGCTGAAAACTCAGGATAAGCTTTCACTGCTGATCTTTTTGTTGTTGTACTAACTTTTCGAAACAAATCAGCTACTAATATAGTAATTTGAGGGCTATATGTCAAAGAAAAAATATTAGAATAATAAGCATGTTGAATCAAATGTAACGATTGATTTCGAGTTCTCCAACTTCCAAGCCCTTAAGGTATCATTCCACATTCTTTTTAGATCGTTTTCTCTTGAAAGAAGATTTATTTTCCCTGCTTTGTTTAATGTATTGATAATGGACTGTGATTGATTTTTAGTAGTTGTTTTTGGATAAAAGCTGCAACTTTAACATTGAAAATTCTAGTGGTTTGGTTTGACTTGATTTGGTATTTAAAAAAAAAAATCGATTATATTTGGGTTGGTTTGGTTTTAACTAAAGAAAAAATCAACCCGACATTATATATATAATTTTAAAATTTTATTTTATACATAAAAATATTTACTTTGATATAATTTTTAAATATTTTTTATACTTTTTCATAGTTTTTATATTTTAATATATTATTTCAAGTTTGAAACTTATAATTCTGAATGATCCAATAAAGATTATAGTTCACAGATGTTGGTAATTATGATAAAGCTTAAATCAAAATCAAATTAATACTAATGCAAAAAGAAAATCAATTCAACTCTAAGAATCATAATAATATTGAATATTTGTTCTTTAGTTTTACATTGGCTTAGACAATTAAAATACATAATCTAATTTTAATTTCCTTTAATATTTAGTCATGTAACTAATACTTATTGAACTTATTTTAGCATGATTTAGTAATTTTAAATTATGATCATTTTCATCATGACTTGTTAATTTGCGATATTTGTTTTACGCGATTTCATTATTATTATTATTTTTGTTGGATATTTTAGTGTCATTTAATCATATCATATTTTGTGTTTTTTTTTAAAAAACACCTTAGATAGTTGTATTTTGATAGGACTAAAGAAATATTTGAAGTACAAGTAAATTATATGTTTGTATGAATACTTTACCAGAAAAAATCCGAGGTTGAAAAACTCGAATTTTATTGATTTGGTTTGATTTATAAATTTAAAAATTAGACACAAATAATTTGATTAGATATCTGAAAAATCTGAACCAATTCGACCATGTACACCCTATGAAATGGACCCTCGATAGTATATTTTTGACATGATATGCCTCGCCCATCTTAAAATTTTTCAATCCAACTTAATTGATCATGTGGATCACACCTGTTACAAGTATGGTCATTTAATGCGATTAATTGAAAGCTAAAATATCTTGGTCTATTCCGGACCCAGGTCTAGGGTTTTGGATTGTTCAGTGGTCGATTTGGCCAAATAGTCTTCATTCCAATTTCCAGTATATATTTTTCAACTAATACAATTAACATAGAAGGTTACTTAACAAACTAATATTATTAAACATGGGAAACTGAAAATCCTCCTAGCCAAAACCTGACCTCTTAAAAAGTATTTATTCCGTTTAAAAAATAATAACCTCTTTTTCTTTTTAGTTTGTTTTAAAAAGAATGATCATTTTACTTTTTTGAAAATATTTTAATTTCAGTTTTCCACATAATATATTTACTACCACAACATGAAAGAGAATTTTAACATAACTTTAATTTAGGACCATGAGATTGAGAAGTTTTTTTTTATTTTCTTCGACTCTGTGGCAAGTCAAATCAGGTCTTTTTTGTTTAAACGAGAGGAGTACAAGCTAAGTTACAAAGTAAATGACGGAGGAAAAAAAAGTTCTAACGAAAGAAACCACACAATGCTTATCTTGTCAAATCATAATTCATGTTGTGAAAAACGTGATGCCCTAGCTGTTTGATTGCTTTTGAGAGGTAGTTGAGATTGAGGATCTTATATAAGGGCACCATATCCGAGCAATATAATCTCAACATCTTCTTTCTTCTCTTCCATCAAAATGAGGTGTTTCACTATTCTCTTATTTTTTTCAGCTATAGTAGCTGTGGCATTGGCCTCTAATGTTGAAGAGGTCATAAGCCAAGTAGTAGAAATTCACCGTCTAAGGCCACAAACCGGTTCTGCTGGTTATACCGTCCCACAATTAGACTGTCTTAGCTGGCGACTCGCCGTGGAGACTAACAACCTCCAAAACTGGAGATCAGTGCCTAAAGAATGTACAAACTATTTAGGTCACTACATGATGGGCAAACAATATCGCCACGACTGTGAATATGTAGCCAAGCAGGCTATTGAGTATGCCAAAAGCCTCAAACTTAGTGGAGATGGAATGGACGTTTGGGTATTTGATATTGATGAAACCACTCTCTCAAATTCTCCTTACTACGCTCGATCCGACGTTGCTTTTGGGTAAAAAAACATTTTTGTGCATGTTACGTTTTTTATAAGCGTTTTATTTTTGCAAAATGAGTAACACATAATATCTCATCCTAACTTAATCGCACAGATACACTATTTGATTGTAATTATATATATGACCAACAAAATAGAAGTTGAATGTGGCGAACTATATCGTGTGATAAAGTGGTGGAACCAATGAATTTTTGTGCAGGGCTAAACCGTACAACGATACAAAGTTTAATGAGTGGATCGCGGAGGGAAAAGCGCCAGCCATTCCATCGATACTGGATGTATACAAGGCTGTGTTGTCTTTGGGGATCAAGCCCGTTTTCATTACAGGGACGAGACAGAAGTTCAAACAAGTAAGGATTGTTAATCTCAAGGAAGCTGGTTATACCAACTGGGCAGCGCTCATACTAAAGTAAGCAAACTTCATATTTTCACGCTCTTATTATAACCACACATACTATATGTTATTGAATTTTTTCGTTTTTGTACAGGGGAGCAAATGATACGGGATCAGCAGTCAAATTTAAATCGAGCAAGAGAACAGCGTTGGTGAAGGCTGGATATAGAATTGTTGGTAATATTGGAGATCAATGGACTGATCTTATTGGAGAAAACGTTGGAGCTCGTACTTTTAAAGTCCCTGACCCTATGTACTACATAGGTTGATTCTAAGCAAATTTTAATCAAGCATGCTAAAATTTTAATTATGTTCCTTTTTTATTAATCTTAAAAGGAGGGGGGTAGCCTTTTTATTTTGGAATGTGAGATGTTATAAGCTCACTGTTCCTAATCCCCCTCACTTTGCTATAAATAACGACTTTGCTTCAAGATTTTAATTATGTTCCTTTTTTATTAATCTTAAAAGACGCACATCTCTACTTTTTTCTCATTTCAGTTTAGACTCTAGAGGATCAGATCACCACTTATTAATTAAATTGAGCAACTTACAACAAAGAAGTACCTTCCTTTAATAAAGGATAACTTAGTTTGACGAGAGAGTTTAAAAAAATATGTCGAAAAAAAGATTCTTTTTAAAAGAACAAACTAAAAAGTCATGTTGGTTATTCTTGAAAAAAATGAAGGAAGCAGTAAATAAAAGTACACTAATGAAAAAGGGAGAAATTACTCTTCTTTTTTTTTGTTATAAAAAATGACAACTGTTACCTAACAATTATAGAAATAGCTTTGTGCGATGTGATATGTTTAGATGTTGAAAGGTTTTCATTAAATAGTATGATTTGTTACGGTGTACGTATACACTTTCTCCTCCTCAAAATATTGTCGTCCTTCGTAAGAATATTCGTTTAAAAGATTAGGATAACTTTTTTTCATTTTATCTTTAATAGTAATTGCTTGTTCCGTTCATTTTTATTTGTGATATTTGGATTTGACTCATCCAATAAAAAAATAAGGAAAAAGGATCAAAAATGCCATTAAACTATATGAAGGGAACAAAAATTCCCTACGTTTATAATTTGGCTCAAAAATGTCCTTACCGTCAATATTTTGGTTCAAAAATGTCTTTAAACTATGCAAAAGGAACAAATATGCATTCGTTTGTAGTTTGGTCCAAAATGTCCTTGCCATCAATACTTTGATCAAAAAATTCTCTTATTGTTATTTAATGGGTAAAAAATGCTCATTTTCCAAATAAATATATTATTATTTTCTTTTTAACACATTCTTTTTCTAATAATGTTTTTTTTTTAAATTAGCAAATGTTTATCTTACTTCAATTCAGAAAAAAATAAAAAATAAAAAAATTTCTTATTTTATTATCATTGTGTTTATCGTTATATAAATATAAATTAATGATGGATATATCGAAAGGGTACATGAAGTTATTCTATTTTAATTGATAAAATGAGATTAAGAAGAAAAAAAATATTTCCTACATTTTTATTTGTTAAAGTGATTTTAGAAGAAAGAAAACAAGAATAGTGTTCTTTAATAATATTTTAATTAGGAAGAAGATGTGTTTAAAAAGAAAAAACTAATATATTTATTCGAAAAAGGGTATTTTTGACCCATTTTGTAACTATATGGGCATTTCTGGACCAAAGTATTGACTGTAAGGGCATTTTTGAGCCAAACTATGAACCGAGAGCATTTTTGTTCCTTTCACATAGTTTAAGGGCATTTTTGACCCTTTTCCCAAAAAATAATAATTGATACGGTTATTTTATCATACTATTCCTATTAATTAAGGTTTAGTATTAAGTCTTGATAAATATTGTGGGTATAAGTAATTAATATTAAAAGAAAAACAATGAAATATAATAATTGTCTTTGTTTTATATGTCAAAAGTGACGAGTAAAAAGTAAAAATTTATTTTTGAAAATAATGGATAAGTAAAAGTGAATAGAGGGAAGGGAGTATTGTTTTTGAAAACTATAAGTAGCTCAACTATGCCACATCAATAGAAAATTAATATACATAAATTATATCTTAAGGCATAAATAAGTTATAAAATAACAAACCTCCTAATTAATAAATGTTTTCTTAAAGGATGTGTAAATAATAAAAATATGACAAGTATTTTAAGAAAGATAGTAAATATCAAATACACCAAGTATTTGTTCATAAATTTTGAAACTTTATCTTCAAAAATCTTTTAATTGAACAGGAAATTTGATCAAATATTGAAGTTCAAACATTTTTCAGTTGCCAGATTAGTTTTTAGATTTTTGGACCTCCACTCTGAAAACATCCCCTTCAAACTTTTTTCAAGTAGGATTATGTTAAAATACAATTTCAAATTTAAAAAAATTTCAACTTCAAGAATTTAAATTTTCAAATTTTAAGTTTGCACTTTAAAATTTATGATTAAACGAAAGCTTAGTTATCAAGTGATAATGTCGGTATATATATATATATATATATATATTAATATATTAAGGAGTTGGCCGCATGAGTTTGTCTGCAATAATTCAACCCCACATTCTCTATTCTCTATAATATAATATATATAAAAAAAAAACATAGAAAGAGATTAATAATTGTGATGGAAATAGAAGTATGTAGTGGTTACCAGTATGTGATATGTCAAATTAAATGAAATTGTCCTTTGCCCTGATTGGTCCATCTTTAACTGCGCTAGAGCCTACGGATTTTTTTTTATATAGTAAAAAAGTAAATTAAATAAAGATCTTAAAATCGTCCATTAATACTATAATCTAGATAGTGTTTCACCTACCCACATTTTTCTTTTGCAAAATTTCTTTTGTTTATAACAGAATTGAACCATTTACCTCCACTATTCATCATCATTAATACAAAATTCAACTCCAACAATAAGATATGAATTCTATGCATTTGCTTACCTGAGATAAAATCATATATCGTGTATTTGTTTATTATAATTTTGTCACTTGTACAAATATTGATATAGTTTATAAAAAAAATATCTATAGGTGATGGTTTTCCCCCCCTCACTTTTGGCATAGCGTTACTCCTACCATTCTTTATCTTGAAGGAAGGTGAATATATTATAAGTGAGAACAAGTATAGTATGGTGTCAATAGTAAAAGCTCCTTCTTGAGTTAATATTTGGGAAACTTACATAAATATACTATATTAAAAAAATATTTATTATTTATAGTAATAATATTTTTTTTCACTTAATCACTTTTAATACATTTATAATACAGTTTTAATACATATTACAAAGAACAATTTATTATTCACATATAATACAAGTTTTATTGACGGATAATACATTTATAACACATTTTAATACACTTAGAATACAATGTGTCAATTTCTTACCAAACAAGCATATTATATATATTTTTTAAAACAGTTATAATACATATATATTGCATACATAATTCACTTTTAATACATATTACAGATTTAACATAGTATTGCTATAAATGGTAATAAATAAAAAGTATTACTAAAATCAGTAATTATTTATTAAAAGATACCGTAATTTTTCCTTTCCAATTTATCATACATTAGAATTTGTTTGGTTGCTGGCTCTTGCCCAAATTTTCAAAAACCCATTCTTTTAGTTATTATACATTCTAATAAGGTTCGTTGGTAAATGAATAGACAATGCGATAGTGAATTATATGATGTTAATTTATACGAGGGTACTCTAATTTAAAAAATATATTGCGACAGAAAAACTTTATTATCAAACTCAAAGAATGCAAAATGTTGGGATAAAAAAGAGAATGACGAAGTATATACTAGTGTATACAGGTAGGCCGGGTATGTATAAGTTACAAGACTATGCCTACTACAAATTACAAGTATGTATATTGGGCCTGTGAGTGTTGGGCCTGTGCTGGACTTATCTTCCAATTTCAGGTTTCCTGGCATTAATCATATGTTTAGGGAGGTAAATAAGTTAATGAATCAACGGACTAACGTAATTATCAAAAAGGAGCACCAAATTTTCCTTTTAATTTGAATATATATATATATATTCCCCGTTCCCTTTTGTTGTTGATTTAGTATGTACAAGACTTGTTGGGTTAAGTATACTAATTACTAGATTGTTATGAATAGTAAAGTCACAATATTAGTTACAGTTAGCTATATATTATTTTGCTAGTGGTATTTAGTAGAATTTTTTTTTTTATGGGAATTGACATACATTGCTAGTGTATTGTTTGGACAAATAATTTGGACTTTTTCTATTGTATGTTTTTTCATATAGATAAAAACCTTATAAGTTTGAAAATTATTAAAATTACCCAAATACTTTATATAATTTTACCAAATAAGCAAAAATTATAAAATCGCATAATACTCTATCACAAAGCCATCCTAAAAAATACAACATTTATTGATCAAACTTTAATTCAATTTAAAAAAATTAAACATAAATTGTAGTATACAAGTCTTTAAATAAATTTGATAAAAAATAATGAATTTGGTGAACATAAATGGGAAAGTAGGAATTGATTTGAAATAATAATAAATTTTATGTTAGCGAGAATAATCGTAATATGAGATATAAATGGTTTAAAAAGTAATGATTTGAATTATAAATTTTATTTACATGGTTAGTAGATATAAATGTGGTTTTTTTTTTTTTAAATAAAATATAAATTTGTGGGTTAATTTTTATATTTAAAAAATTCAAAATCATGATTTGAAATTTCCAAATCATGCTTTTTGGAGAATTTGAAATTTCATCTCATGATATAATCGCATATCGAAACGTTGATTTCATTTCATATAATATATCTAATATCTACTACCTTATATTTAAATCTAACCATATATAAGTATACAAAATATTTATATATGTTAAGCTATATATATTTACTATCCAGTAAAAAAAAATTAGATCCGGCTGTGAGTTTCTACACCCCGCATCATTCTCTCTTCCTCAAAACCAACACCTAAGTGAGTTTCCAATTTTTGCAAACCTTTCCTATTTATACTCTTCTTCCCCCTTTTGCTCCATTCAACTTTGAAACAACCAAAGCCTCAATTGTGAAAATTTATTCAAGAACAAATTAAGTACCAAGGGAAAAACAAAAACAACATTTTTGAGTAGCCAAAATGTCGTGGCAAACCTATGTAGATGATCACTTGATGTGCGACCTTGATGGCCATCGCCTCGCCTCGGCGGCTATTCTCGGCTTTGATGGCAGCGTTTGGGCTCAAAGCCCCGCCTTCCCTAAGGTTATTTTTATATAATCATGATGTCTGAATCAATTTGTGCATAACAATTTTATCGAGTATGTGTTATGTAGTACTCTTGTGGAAATGTTTTTTTTTATAATTGTAATGTTTGGATCAATTACAATAACAATTTATCGAGTATATATTCTTGTGAATTTTATTACTAATGGTGATATTTGGATAAATTGGTTAATAGTAATTTTATCGAGTAACTACTCTCTAGTCTTGTGGATCTGTTCGTTTCACAACAATGTTACATCTCTCGGAAATGGATCTATCCTTTCGTTGTGAAATTTGATCCATCATTGATGATTATGTTGGTTAATTGTTTGTCCTAAAATGAGAATTATAGTCGAACATGATGATTGCTTAGTAGATTTTGTTATGAAATAATGAGGTGCCTTGCTATTAGCAGTTTTTGACATGATGATAAAGGTTGTGAGTTCGATTTATTGGAACAACATACTGTGTGAGTGTGTGTGATAAGTGTTAAAGGAGTGGAGCGATCGAACTGTTAGGTAATGCCAACATCATATCTATACCAAGGCCCAGGTGATGGACCATGGATAAATGGCTGCTTGATGAATTTGATTAAGAAATAATGTTGCATTGCGTTCTTGTAAGTTTATGATGTTGTTGAGTATAAATGTTTAATTAATGTGCTGTATTTTTTGTGTTTTAGTTTAAACCAGAGGAAATTATTAATATCATGAAAGATTTTGATGAACCTGGATTTCTTGCTCCCACTGGGCTATTCCTTAGCGGCGCAAAGTACATGGTCATCCAAGGAGAACCTGGCGCTGTCATCCGTGGCAAAAAGGTGTTTACCCCACTCCCTTAATTATTTTTTTTGATTTTCACCCGATATTCGGCACCCAGACTGAATTCGTGCCGGGAAATTCCGGGTCACCCCCCTAATTGTTACTCTTCTTGTCATCCAAATCAATTCAAGTAAATCTTTTGATGTGAAAAGCCCTTGAGCACTTATTAGTTTTGGTTAGATTTGTAACTATCACTACATTAAAAATGATACAATTAATTAACGGTAATAGAGCAATTGAAGTCGTGTTTTGTGTAGGGGTCTGGTGGAATAACAATCAAGAAAACAGGCCAAGCGCTGATTTTTGGTATCTACGAAGAACCAGTGACTCCAGGACAGTGTAACATGGTTGTTGAGAAAATTGGAGACTACCTCATTGACCAGGGTTATTGAAATTTCATAAATCCCATAATTAATTTTTATTTTTTTTTGTATTTTGGTGATTGCATCTTCTTCATCTTGTCACTGGAGGTTATATTTTTTTCCCCTAAACAAAAACAACTAGCCTAAAGGTTACTATTTCCATTTTGTTATATAGTTTACTGAAAGAAGTCTTGTGTATTGATCACTTTTTCGCGCAGCGTCTTGTAATAAAAAGATGTTTTAATTGGATTTCTTTTTTTGAGTAAACTGTTTCCCTTCTGTTTTGAAGAGTTGCAAAAGAATCAACAACAATAAAATGGGTACACTCGAAAAGATCAAAACAGATTAAAGCCTTTCTAAAATACTCAAAGTCTGTTACGAGAAGAAACTCCATATTCTTAATCGTATCGAGAAGTTAGTACACACTCACTCGTTCGTCGCTCTCTAGATTTGTTTGATAAAGGCCTGGGTTCCCAAAAAATCAATATGGAGAAATATTAGTCTTATAGAAATGACGTGAATGATTGTCTCAATGTTGGTCGGTGCTATATACGCCGACCGCAGTATTCTAAAAAAAAAAAACAAGTGGTATGCGTCAATTAGCTGATCATATATTTTGGTCCTTTTAGTCATCCTTATCTATACAAAGAAAAAAAAAAGATCAAAATTATTTTGCAACATTTTACGTTAAACGAAAAGAAAAACATAAATTTAATTTTTGTTTAATATATATATAATTTACTATGCATAAAAAGATCTCAAAATAACATGCAAGATAACTGGCAATAAAATGTTGAAATAAGGCATATACTGTTCAAACAAAAGGTATTGTATAAGCATTACCGTACTTATTTTGGAGAGAAGAGTTATTAATATAATTGGATCGAAGAATTACCATACTTCTTATTTTGGAGAGAACTATTCTGATTGAGTTATTGATATGATTGAATCGAAGAATTAGAACGTTTTGAGATTCAAGAAATTACTCTTTAAATCAATATTATAACCTTAACAAGTGTTTTTTTCTATTTAAATTCAAGTGGTAAGCGTTATGTTCACCCATTCCTTTCCTTATGAGGGATATATTTATATTTATTTTCCCATCTTTTACTAGTATATTTTGAGTGGTTTCTAAAGAAGAAACTAAAGTAATACCTCTCGTGTCTCCCAAGTCAGTGGTGTTGATCAGTTGATGTAGAACCAATGTTTCTGATAAGAATTTTGAACAATAATTAAATTATATTTTTTAATATACGAAGAGAAGTCTTGAAGCAACGATAAAATTATTTTTATATCTATAAATTATGAATTTGAACCGTAAAAAAAGTCACTAAATTAGAATATTACACTTTGAAGATGTAGTGTTTTTTCGATCCTATAAGCATAAAATACTTTATGTATCGAATTATCTTTTAATTTTTCGAATATATATATATATATGTCAGCCCAATTGAGGGCCTAAGAGACCAAGACAGACACTGACACGGATATGGATGGTTTCCCTTTCCATTTTCCAAACTCATTCTAATGATCGATAAGTTCACTTTTTATGGGTCGATAATAAAGGAATTTTAATTTATAGTATTCAATTATCTATAAATATATACAAATTAAATAATAACTTATTCCTAAAAAAGAAAAAAAAAGAAAAAAAGGAGCCAAATTGGAGATAAAAAGGTGTCATATTAAATTAAAATTACTGGCATTAAATCAGTAAATAAAATGGTTATGTTTATCCTCTATATTGAAGGGATTCATTGGAAACCAACCAACTATAAAAGAAGATAATATCGAATATTAGGATAAGGCAAGCAGGCAGGACATATTCAATTCTGAATTATTTATTTTTCATTTATCAAGAATTCCCATTATTTCGACTGCCCTTCCTATTCAGCTTTTGACACGTGTACTATTTTTTTTAATGTTAATCTTTAAAATTAACTAAATCCACACATTATCTTCTTATGCATACCACACCTATATAAATGTTTCCTCAACATTCAAAAAAATCCCATGTTTATTTTCCATCCTTCATCGACCAAAAAAGTTGTTGTTTCTTTTCACTTTTTTCTTGTTCCTAGTATACCTAAAATGGGTGATGGCAATATTGAGATGTTTAAAGATCAATGTGGTAATAATTTGGAGAACAAAAATTGTTCTTCATGGATGATTAATGAAGGTGATAATTCTTCGTCGATTGGAGAATCGTCGTCAACGATTTCGAGTTTAAATTGTTCTTCTTCACTAGAGACGGTGGATGATGCATCTTCGGATGGGGCTTTGTCGGATTTATCGACTCTTATGGCTCAATTGCCAATCAAGTAAGCGATCTAAATTGAAATGATTTAATTTATATACGCTGACAGTATACGTCAGTATTGTAACATGTAAAGATTTGTGAATGCAGGAAAGGGCTTTCGGAGTATTATGATGGGAAATCGGAGTCATTTACATGTTTGGGAAGAGTTACAAGTTTAGAAAATCTTCCAAAGAAAGAAAATCGTTATAGTAGGAAAATGAAGAAGTCGTTATACAAGTCATATACACTTCCTAAGCCAATCATGTTCAAGAAAGCTTCAAGGAGTTCATTTTTATCATCTTGTTATACTAGTAAAAGGCCAAGTTCTTCTATAAGCAGGAGCAGGCCACCTCTAATTCCTGTACAAAGAACCTAGTTTTGCTAATTAGTTAGATATATGATCACCTTAATTAGCATATTAACTATAATTATTCCTTTTTTAACTAATAACTGGGGAGGAACAAATGGAAATGAAGAATTTACGATTTTTGTAGACATGATATCATGATTGATTAATTACTAATTCTGACTTTGTAACCCCACACCTCTTTTCGTGGAAGAATTTGTTCGATTATGCTTTGCAATTTCGTTATTCAATTTGTTAATGTCCAAGTGAGTTTAATGTTTATAGTTAGGCCCTCAAGCACTCTCCTTAACATTAATGACACGATTTCCTCTTATTCTTTAAATAGGCTAATTTTAAACTTTTTGCCCTTCAAAATTGATCGTCTCTAGCAAAACATGAATTCTTTAGAGGCGCCAAACATAACCTATGAAATAATTCTTTAGACGCACCAAATGAAATATTATGTCAGTGAGTTTTTTACACAATATAGTAAAAGGAAAAATGACAAATATACCTCCGAACTATCGTATATGGTATGCAAATATCCTCCGTCATATTTTTGGGACATTGGTGCCCCTGCCGTCCAAAAACTAGAGCATATATACCCTTTATACTAATGGATCGAGAACCGAGCCTGCCTGCATGATTTGTTAATTTTCAATTTTCATGGTTGCTCCGTCGTCTCGAATTATTTATCCTCTATTCTAAAAATAAATATTTCAAATTATTTTTGTTATAGTGACAAAAGTATGTTAGAGTGAAGGACATATATGCTCTAGTTTTTTGGACGACAGGGGGCATCAATGTCCCAAAAGTATGACGGAGGGTATATCTGCATACCATTTACGATAGTTCAAAGGTATATTTGTCTTTTTCCCTATAGTAAAAAGTGCAAATGACCCCACTCTTTATCATTTTGGGCTGCCTTTGACTCATTTAGTTTGGACATTCTCATTGTAAAATGGAGCCCAACTAACAAGTGGAATTGGACAACTCATGAATCTTTCAGCTTTTAACTAGATCCACTAAGTTATGCTCATCAAAATGAATTGTAATGTTAAATGTTGTATTAATTATGATTTAGTTATTTAACTTTTAATTATATCTTTAGTTATGTGTTATGTCTTTTTTAGATTGGAAGTAAATATCGGATACAAATAAGTTTTAATTTTATCTGCGCATGTTTTAATATATAAACCATATATACTCATTATGGCCAAATAATAAAATAGGGTGGAAGTATGTATTAATTAAGTGATATCAAATACATGTTATATATGTAATTGTGTGGTGTAACCAAAAGTTTGTATATATCTTACATAATCAAATACAAATTACTATTCTGATATTGAAATACATATCTTTCACTAGTATTTTCTAAATTCTTTTTTTGGGGTCCCTCTCATTTTCTCCCTTTTTGGTTTTGATTGAATCGATCCATTCTTTTGGACATGTTCCAAGAAGGTCAAAGTGGAACTTTTGTCTTCTATTTCATAAACTTCATCGAAACTATTGCTTAGAAAGTTATACAAGTGAATGGAAAAACAGACTCTATCATTTGACTAAACAACAAATAAGCCGTTTCTTTCAAATTAACACACACATACTTTTCAAAATTCAAAGTTTGAAATCATGTCATTACGAGGATATGGGACTAGACTATAAAATAATACTCCTATTTCAAGTAAACATAGTTTTTCGTGTAAGTTAATGAATAAACAAACCTACCATAGATCCTAAGATAAGGTTAATTAATTATAGTATAGGAGGAGGAGGACCACGTTATGTGACGAAAGCAATGCATTTCCCAGCAACTAATCCACATGTCCATTGTCTTTCTTCTTTACACATAACATGTATATATTCTACCACTTCTTAACGGACATGCTAACTAATTAGGGTTATTCATTCATTAGTTCTCTTATTACCGCTAATGTTCGTATCGCTTAACATACAACTCGATTAATTGCGCACCAATATAAGTACCAAATAACTTTATCCATTCTAACTTAAACAAATGAAGAAAAAAAAATCACATATGTTGTCGTCAAATATATGTGATGGTTAATTTGACTAAACACAAAATTTAAGGAAGAAAAAAAAAGATTTATGATCTAAAATATGTTCTAATTAATAAGTCATCTCATTATTAATGGTAAACTAGACATTTTAAAGTCTAGGAACGACTAAAAGGGAATCAATGTCAAATAAATTGAGACGAAATGAGTAATATTTTTTATGAGAAATTGACATAAATGGTTGTCCACGTAATAGTAATCAAGAAATGTATATTTTTTAGATATATATACACACTTTTGATACAAAAAATATATTTTTAATTAGAGAATATAATTATTTTTGCACGACCAATCGAATATATAATTTGCTCTATATTTATCCCTACAAGATTTTAGACATGAAATCTCATAATTCTCGACTCACCCTATATATTTCAAATTTAGATCCTTGTTCAAATTTAATGTTTCTTAGGTATAGTTGGAGGGAAAAAGGATACAAGATTCTGGGAAAAATAGCGTACATGGTGGAAATAATACAATCTGTTAAGGAATGATACAATATTCTAAAAAAAATAAAATTGACTGTGAAATAAATAGGGATACAAGATTCTGGAAAAAAAATAGCATACATAGTGGAAATAATATAATCTGTTTGTTGAGGATTGATACAATATTCGATTTTTTTTTATAAATTTGACTGTGAAAAATTTAGGATACATCTATGCTTAAGAAATACAAATCATACCTATTGGAATGACTACAAACTAAAATAGAAAAACAATGCTCTTAATAAAAATACAAATGTTGAGTAAAAAATAACAATTGACAAACAAAAATTAATATAAATACAATTTTTGCAACCTTCTTCTCTGACTCTCTCTCTCTTTCTTCTTCTTCTTCTTCTTCTTCGTTTGCTATGTTTTTTTTTTTTTTTTTGTTCACTAAACCCAAATCCAAATCTGTATTCACTTGTGCATTAGTAACCATATAAGAAAATTTTGAAATTATTAAATATGAATGTATAAAAAATCAAACAATATATGATGTATGAATGTCACTGTAGATTACTACAATCTATTAAATCTCAAATATGAAAACAAAATCACAAAAAAATAATAATATAACAATAGTGTTTAAAAGATGAAAAATTTGAAATACATAAATAAGGGAAATCTCACAAAATATTTGTTGAATATAAAAACAAACTCACAAAAAAAAATCAAAAAAAATTATTTAAAAGACGGAAAATCCGAAATACAAAATACTTGGTGAATATGAAAACAAAATCACAAGAAATCTCACAAAATACTTGTTGACTTCGAATTTACCTTTATCAATGAGTTGAAAAATCTTTTGAATTAATTGTGAGATTTTTTTTAACAAAGTATAGAAAATTTGAATAGTTGATTTTCCTGAACAAGGAAAGGAGATAACAACGGTGAAAAAGGAAAGAGAGAGAAATGAGTGATTTGGGTAAAAAGGTAAGTGGGCAATGGGGGTATTTTTAAATTTTATTTTTACCGAGATTTGAGAAATAAAACGAAAGAAAATTAATTATATTAGGATATAATTTATTTTTTAAAATATTGACATTTTTAATAATTATATTAGAAATTGTGACCAGTTTGCTAATAATAATAATTTTGCACAAAGGTAGATACGGTCAAAGAGTAGATAATTACATAAAGACCCTTCGTGCTATATTCTTAAAAATGATGATGTCTTTTAGGAAGAATTAAGAGGGTGTGATGATGCAATGGGGTACAAGTTTCAAGAGTAAACTATCCTTTTTCCACCGAAGGCCAAAACTATCTATCAAATCAACAATTAATCATTGCTGATTAGAAATCTTGGATTATTTTTTATTCCATTAACACTTTCCATGCTTTAATTTAAAAAATTCGATTCTTTAAATCACAAGTAATATTGTGTTATGATAATCTTACATTTGATATAAGATTCAGCACACCTACAATTTTATACGTAAATAAACAAATACTTTTTACTGAAGTATATATAATTAGCATAAGAAGTACTTTCTTTACTGATTTAGCTCTATTCGCATTTGATATTCGATTAAAGGAAAAATATTTTCTATTAGTTATGCTTTAATTCTTTGAATCGAAATAAAAAAAATTAATCAAGAAGATAATAATTTCATCCGTCACATTATATTTCTTGGTGATCACAAGATGTTCTTTCACTAAACATGTTTAGTTCCTTAACTAACGTCTTCTTTTTTTCTTCTCATTTTTGTGGATAGAATATATGGAAAAATTACATAAATACACAACTTAAGATAACGTAATTTTTAAAATTTCATACCATTTAAAAAATTATAACTCGAATACATCTCTATTACCGTTCGAATACATACCTCTCATTAAGCAATGTATTATTTGTAATATATCAGATAACCAAAAAATATATTGAAGAGCAATGAAAAATTTGAAATTTTTGTAATCAGGAAAACTTCTGTATTAAGATAATATATGTAGTGAATGAAAAACATGGGCAACCTTAGTCCTTACATAACCTTTTTAGCAAATGAAAAGGTGGTATGAAGAATAACAAACTTTTACGACACGTAAATTACAGTTATGAAATTTTACATTGCCTATGTGAACCAATATAAATGAATTTCAAATACTAAAAAACATTACAAGAAGGAATCTAATTAAAAAAATAATAGAAGAATAAGATGAGCAGAGAACAAATACGTTGGGGGTCCATTTAAATAATTTATTTATTTATTTTGGAAGTGAGACTAAGAGGTATATCTCTGCAAATCTAGCAGAAATTGGGGAGGGAAGGTAGGGCCAAAATATTATTCTACTTAACAACTTCAAATTGAAAGGATGGCTTACAGTGTTTAATATTTTCAATTTCTGTTCATGATGTCACTAAGGAATATTCTTGTCCAAAACCAGTGGAATAAATTTGAAATTTGAAGAAACGAATCATTATAAACACATAATTACTATTACTCCGTCTATTTTAATTTATTTGTCTTACCTATTTATTTACATCATTTTATAATAAAGTAAATGCTCTTTTAAAACCTTTTAATTTAATTGTTCTGATTTTAACTTTCACATAATATATTAAAGAGTATTTTGATGCAATTTACATTTTTTTTTTATTTAAAATCACAAAATTTAAAAATCTTATTTACTTTTTAAATTTCGTATTAAACAGAAAGAGTATTATTTTTGGTTGCATAAACAAACAATGGATAATGGATCGAGAACAGTGCCTGCCTGCTTGATTTGTTAATGTTCATGGTTTTGAATTATTTATTGTAAATTCTAAAAATAAATATTTTAAATTATTTTTTATTCTTATGTTTATATTTATTTGTCTATTATGAACTTTGCACTCTTTTAAAAAAATAATGATTAATATAAATATTTTATCACAATATTCATGTTAATTAATGTATAACCTTAAATTTTGAAAGTTGATATAGAAAATAAGTAATTAATATTGAGAATATAATATGAAAAACTTATTTGATATCTTAAAAGTCACAAGTAAAAGTGAAAATCTATTTTTGAAATAATGGACAAGTAATACTTCTTCTATCCTTTATTACAATTTCTCTTTAAACGCACCTTAAAAATTATAGATAAAAATTCTTTACAGATTACCTATCTATCTCACTTTAATACACTCTATTTACGTGCTTATTTATTAAAATTACAATTAATGAAGGAGAAACTTTATAATATTTATACTTTAAACATAATTAATTGGACAAATTGAAAAAAAAATTAGTTAATTTATTTAAACTTTGCAAATTGATAAATGATTTAAGATAAATATATTTAATAATATATATAGTAATACGGGATAGAAGAAGTAATATCTTAACAAAATATGTTAAAAATTTAAGACTATAAGAATATTTATTTTTCTATTACATAAGCGAGGACTAATAAGAAGGTTAACACTATGGGAAATAGATAAAAGTATTTTGAGATGAGATTTTTGGGAAAAACATATTTGTCAAAAGTATTCACAATTTTCCATACTAGAAACATGCATCTTACTTTCCAAGACGTAGATTTTATTGCTTTATTATGCCTTTTATGCACCCCACCACAAACGCACAAACTCTTCATCTCGCCAAACAAATATTTTCTTCGATACATTTTAGTTATTATACTTATTAAAATAGCTGATTTAAAATAATTGTGCTGATTTAATCTTGGACTATATATATATATGAATAGCTACTTGTATGTATCTTTTAGACACTCAAATAGTGTAAAACACTTTTATAATAAAGTAATAGGTTTAATATCTATCACTCAGAAAACTTCCTTCCATTTTTGGGTGTGTTGTGTCTATATAATCGGGACCTCTCATGAGAAATTGGATCCAATATTTTTGTTCAACTTTAACTTCAAATACATGTTAAAACTTCAATTTGAAACGCAATACTAAATAAAATGGCATTAAAAAGGGTTTTGACACCGTTATTAATTAGGTGTGTGAACTTGCAGTATTTTCAAAGTTTGATTTTTGTAATAGGTAAAGTCAAAAAGGGCCGTTTCCTAATCCAAGATCCACTGGAATTAACAAATTTCGTGACTCAACAATGTTAGAATGCCGAAGATTTGATAAAAACCCTTTCAATGGATGGATACAGTGAAGAAGAAAGATTCATTCATAAAAACAGTGTCAAAGAATTTACACAAGCACACCATTCTATCCTAGTACTAATTTGTCACCATTTCTTTTGAAAGGATAAGCACTAGAGAAGTTCAACTTTTTTAGATTATCTTCTCTATACAGCCAATATCTTATAATCTATGATTCAAGGTAAGCCCAAAGCCAAAAATTACTCAGAAACAGTACTCTTCTTGCACTTGAGAACAAGACTTTTGCATTCTAACTCCACTAAAACTTGTTCTTGATGCCATTATTTCGTTCAGCGACAGCCTCTTCTTTGGCCCTGGCTCTGGTCTTTGCTTTGGTGCACTATGGGACCGTAGCTTAGCACGAAATGACTGTGTGTTAGACATGTAATTAGGAAAGTTGGCATAAGCTCGGAAGTATCCATCACCACAAATGCTTTTGGCTGGTGTAGGTGGAGTGTTGGACCGTCCAGAACCTGCAAAGCGAGGAGTAGTTTGTGCAGAGGCGAACTTGCATTGTTCGTCTGCTAGAAAGCTCCAGTTAACGTCCTGAAGATGACGGCAATCTGGGATCGATAGACGAGCTGGAAGTGGACAGGGGAGTGGTGATGACATAGCTTGATAATGCTGCTCATCACCAGATTCAGACATACAAGCATTGTTCATTCTACGCGACCTGGATTTGGTCCTGAATGTGTCAATTTCTACAATTTTCGGGCTTTCATCAAATCCATCATACGATGTATCATTCGAAGTTGAAAGCCTCTTGCTATGGATTTCACTTCTATATTCATCAAATCTTTCCTGCCAAACCAAAACCAAAACAGAACAAGATTAACTAATTAAGAACTCCTCAATTCACACAACTAGAATAAACCCTAGGGGGAACTAGATTCTTACAATGGACCTCCTAGCTCGGATCTCGGGTTGGATTCTAGTGTCATTAGTCATTGAACGACGAGCTCTTTGAGATCGAACAGCAGCCTGCGCTCTGATGAGCGCCTGCATACTGTGAAGAGTTGCAGCAGCTCTTTTTCGGACAAGGTAGCCCCTTACTAGAGCCTGCAATTTCACAAGCCCTTTGAGAGCTCTAAGTGCTTTCCTGGCCTGCAAAAAAGAAAAGAAAAGAAAAGCCCAGAATTAGATCTTGCATATCAACCAATATTAAACAACATTTAAGACAATGAAACAAACATAACATAAAACATAAAGCAAAAAAAAGAAAGTGAAAAGTGAAATGAAACTTCAACATCACTCCACAGACCAAATTCAAATACTACTACTACAATTTCAAATTTCAAATTAATTGGATGGCATTAAATGAGGGAAAAGTATATATGTTGTATAGGTAAAAAAAGACAATAATTTCATAGACCAACATGAAAATCAAAGGCAATAGTACTGTTCGATTAGAATGTTCGGAAGGTACTTTGCTGACATTTTAAGCTACCATAAAAAAACTTATTAAAAAAAATGATTCAAAATTTTCAACATTAATGACTTACCAAATAACCCCTGAAAACAGTTTGAATCTTAGCAGCAGCCCATTTCTCCCGCCCACCTGTAAACATAGCACCCCTGCCTTGGCTAGTCAATCTCACCACCGCAACAGCGGCCTGCGCTGCAGCTACCGCGGCATCTGCTGCTGCCGCATTAGCTGCAGCCACAGCAATTGCGTGCTTACTCTGCTCCTTCTCATTCTCAGAAATGTAAGATCTCAGCCAATTAGAATCCACCGCCGGCACACCTCCCGGAAAGTTCACCGGATTCTCCCCAACACCCATCGATTCTTTAGACGACTTACCAAAACTCCATCTTTTCTTATCTCTCTTGTCGGATGAATTCGACATATTGTCTACATTTTCTTTGTCTTTCTTCATCCCAAGCAACCCTTTGAACCATCTTGAAGCTTTCCCCATTCTCTACACACGGAAGAAATAATAAAGCCAATGTCACAAAATGTGATAAAAGAGAGATATATAGTAATAGACAGAAACTTTCAGAATCTTTACATGTTGCGAGCAACGAAGTGATGAGAACAGAACATTGCAGTGTGGAGGAAAAAGTTAATAAAAGGTATCAAACAGTATATAATAATTAATACTTGGGTTAAAGATTGGATTTTTATTTTTTGGGGGAAAAAAATTCATACTGACACAACCTCGTGAAGAACTGAGAAACAAGACAAAAAGGTGTGGCAGCAACAAATATGTTTTAAAAAAATATTTCTATAATGTGGGCAAAAAAGATTGAATGAAACTTCACCACCAAACAAACAATAAACTACAGACCCAAAAATAAAAAAAATAAAAAAATCATTGAATAAGTTTGAACTACAATTTTTTAAATTGGTTCAAATTATTGCCTCCTCCTGCAGTTCAAATAAGGTATTATAACTTCCACCAGTAAGAAACTCAAGTAACTTACATAAAGCATAATCATTTACCTGCACCCCCAACCCCATTTCTTGGTCAAAAAACTCAAATTTAACAGACAAAATCATCAAAACTGAAAAAAGTAGCAATAATCACCAAAAATGCATGAAACTTCAAAAATCCCAATCTTGTTAATTTCTCTATAGCCCACTGAATTAAAGATTTTAAAAAAAGAAACAAACTTTCTTCACTTTTTTTACCTTAATAATCTCAAAGATACTTTACTCTCTCTCTCTTTAACTTTCTGAAGCAACGTGAAATAAAATAAAAATACTCATAAAAATGAAGAA
>JAJONR010002451.1:0-42842 GCA_029582245.1 Solanum etuberosum | reverse complement strand
TTCGGTGTGGAGTAGACACCGGATTCCATGTAGCTCACATGGTCTATGTCGGTTAAGGCTTATTCCCACTAGCATAATAATATGAACAAGAGTATGAAATATGGACTATGGTTACTTAAGGAGTTTTACTTAGTATGGGTGGGATTATGGGATCTCACTCATGCATTGCACAAGTAGGCTTTGACGGTATCTATGTCTTGTTCCTTTTATGATGTAATGATCTATGAGTTCACTATGCTTATGACTTATGCTTTTACACTATCTTCAAAATGATATTTTCAATTAGCAAATTGCATGCATCTAACTAAAATGTCCCTTTTTGCATGTTTTCAAGGTCTTCGTGCATGACTATCATACTTAGTGCAATTTTGTACTAACCCATATTTTCTATATTTTTCATAAAGTGTAGGGTCCGGTTCTCAAAGTGGTCCCCATTGTGGCTAGAGCTTGGAATTGATCATCCTCCTTGCTAGTTGGTGAGTCCTCATGGTTCGAGGATGGGTATTGTCATTTAGTAGTTTCATTCTTGTATTTCACTTTCGGATTTTATTGTTTTAGGGCTGTGACCCTATTTGAGACTTTGATTGTAGTAGATGGTTAATTGACACAAATCTAAACTTCCGCTTTCCTTTATGAAAAAATTTGGACTTAAATGTGTTTTACTCTTTATTGTTCTTTTATCTTATATTATGATATGCTAAGGGGCTTGTATGAGACCCTTTCGGGGTTGACTACGCCTTGTCACATCTAGGGGGTACATTGTTTTGTACTAACGTATACTCTTGCCTACATTTTTCCCAAATGTAGGGTCCGTTATTCAGGGTGCTCAATTTCATGGCTAGTTGGTGATTTGATTTATTCCCGAGCTTGGTGAGTCCTCATGCTTCGAGGACGGACTTTGTTGTTTTAGTTTCTTTCATGTATTTCCCTTTTGGACATGATGTATGGGCTAGGCCCAATTTCATTCTATTGTATTAGATAGCTATGATGAGATATGAATTTAGATTTCCGCTTTTCGTTTTATAAAAATTCTTGGACTTGGACGTTTGTTTACTCTTATTGTTTTATTTCTTATGTTATGAGAGCTAAGTGGCTTGTATGGAGTCCTTTGGGGCTCTATACACCATGTTACATCTAGGGGGTACCCCTGGGTCGTGACACATTGGAACCCGAACCACTAGGAGGAGCTTGTTTTCCCTCTCTTCCTTTAGCCGTAAGCATCGGGCAATCCCTCATTTTATGACCACTCTTACCACAACTAAAGCAACCATCTGTGTCGGCTAGGCACTTACCCTCGTGCTTCCTTCCACACCTAGTACAAGTAGACATAGGCAATGAAGATCCACTACCATTACCTCCTTGAGGCTTAGGGTTAGACACCCTATCTTTGTTAAACTTATGAGGGGCATTGGAGGAACCTTGACCGGAAAACCTTTGTCGAAATCTAGAACGACCATGTCCATCAGACCTTCCATGAGAGAAATTACCATCACCGGTTTTAGCCCTTTTTACCTCTCTAGGCCTTTCCTTAAGTTTCTCCTCTTCAATCTGTTGTGCATGAACCATGAGACGATATATGTCCATGTCATTAATAAGCATGGCGGTACAGCACTCTTTAACCACCATTTTGGACACACCCAAAATGAATTTACTCATCCTTGCCCTTGAATCGGCAACCATTGTTGGAGCATATTTAGATAATTGAGTGAACTTTAGAGCATATTCCCTCACACTCATACTTCCTTATCGAAGGTTGATGAACTCAACCACCTTGGCCTCCCTCATCTCAAGGGGAAAGAACTTATTAAGAAAAGTGGCCTTAAACTTCTCCCAAACAAGAGGACCCACATCTTCCAATCTCCCTTCCTTCCATTGGTTGAACCAAATTTGAGCCACACCTTTTAGTTGATAAGCGGCCAACTCCGCCTTTTCCACCGGCGCCACTCCCATGATCATCAAAACCTTAACCTCATCAATGAACTCTTGAGGATCGTCCTCAACCTTAGAACCATGAAACTCCGGAGGATTCATCTTAGTGAAGTCCCTCACTCTAGATGTCGTCGTGCCCACATTTGGGTTCACGGGAACTGTAACCTCTCTATTGGCTTGGGCCATCACGTCTTGAGCCAACACTTGAAAAGAAGCCCTAAATTCCGCATTAGTCACTTTCTTGGCCAAAGGACCGACCGGAACTTGAGGAGCTTGGGGAGGAGCTTCTTGTTCCTCATTCTCCCTCACATTCCTTCTAGCATAAGCTCTTCGGGTAGCCATATCTTGTAGAGCATCAAATAAGGATTAGGAGAGAGACCTTATTAGAGTTAAACTTTATCGCACGACTTTAGAGTAATGAAAGAAGTAGAGTTTCCTAATCATCTTGTAGCCTCTCATTCATAAATGGGGCGCGCTTCTTACTCATGAACAAGACTCTACTAGACGTGGCTTATGAGACATCCTAGGACCATTCTAAACCTTGTGCTCTGATACCAAGTTTGTCATGACCCCTGGTACCTCCTAGATGTAAAATGGCGTATAAAACCCCGAAGAACCCCATACAAGCCACTTAGCTCTCATAACATAAGAAATAGAACAACAGAAGTAAAACAATAGTCCAAGTCCAATAGTTTTTATAAAGAAAAACGGAAGTCTAAAACACTTGTCTCAATATAGACATCTAGTACAATATAATGAAATTGGGCCTAGCCCATACATCATGTCCAAAAGTGAAATACAAGAAAAGGAACTAAAACAATGAAAATCCATCCTCGAAGCATGAGGACTCACCAAAGCTCGGGAATCTCAAAAATCAACCACTAGCCACGAAACTGAGAAACCTGACTGACGGTCCCCTACATTTGGGGAAATGTAGGCAAGAGTATGCGTTAGTACAAAACAATGTACAAAGTATGATAGCTATGCATAAAACATTTAAATCATGCTAAAAGGGACATTTCATTTCATGACATGCAATTTACCAAGCTAAAACATAATATAAAAGAGTTAGAAAACATCAGTCATAAAACCATGGTCAATGCAAGCTAATCATCTTTAAAGCCTTTAAACATATATGAGATACTTCTTAAAGTAACCTTAGTTCATTATTAATGTGGGGGATTAGCCTTAACCGACATAGAGACCATGTGAGCTATAACATGATCCCCCGGTGTCTCCCACACCGAAAAGGATTGTCCTACTTGCCAAGGTAGAACTATGAACTTCTAGCTTAAGTGGATCCACTAGCTAATATTTATCTAGACAATCATCTTATGGGGGCACATAGGTAAGGGATAAAGAGATTGCTTCTAGAAACCCGGCCCCTACTCACGGGAGAGCTTCCATCTCAATATCCTCTCGGTGCTAAGCATAAATCCCACGGAATAGTCAATTCTTCTTGTTCTTATTATCCATGGAAAGGCACGTCATCTTGCCAATTCAAGATAAGTCATCATCCATGGAAAAGTATCTTTCAATAACCAATCCAAGCTAGTTTCATTAGGATAGCTCTTAATCTTTGATTCAATTAGGTGAGAAAGTCTTTCAACCTTAGAATCCTTATTATGTGAGAAAACCTTTCACATCTTACTCTTATGTGTATATGAGAAAATCCTTTCAATAACACATCATGATCATCATCATTGATATTTTACTCTCAAAGCATCCTTAAAATATTTGCATAGATTTCATAAGAAAATGCATAAGTCCATAATTTACCTTTCAAGGTTCAAAACCCACTTTCAATCATCAACACTTAGAAAATATGGGTTATATATGGATTTCATCATAAATTCATGTAAAGCTAGAAATACATGATTAATTTCATAAAACTCTTCCTTTACAATCAAAATCCCACATCATATGATTCATAACTTGAAAACATGGGGATTACATGGGTTCATAGGGAAATAATCATAAAATCACAGTATTTCATCAATGCATGCATAAGAGATCATAATTCAATCATTTAAATCAATAATCAAAAGAACCCATGACAATTGAAGAAAACCCTAACTCAATTTGGGGAATTCTAACTTTGAAATAGAGGAATTTGGGAACTCCGTGAATGGAAGGAAACCATGGATGAAAACTATCATACCTCAAAGCCAAAAGCTTATCTTAAAAGGAGGAATTGAGACTTGAACTTGACCCTAGCTTGAATCATTTCTTCTTCAAGTTCTAGAGAGAGAAATATTTTGGAGAGGAAGAACTTTGATTTTCTTTTTGGGTTGGAAATAATGACTTGAATGGGTGGCTTGGCAAAATGACATAGCTTTGATTTAATTAAAACCGGAAAAGACCCATTAGCCCCTACTTAACACATGTTGAACCACCTTCATGAGGGGCACCACGACCCGTCAAGGGTCACATGGCCCGTAGTGGTGCCCGTGGTCCCTTGACCAGTGGCTAGGTTTGCCACCCCTCTTCCCCTAAAACCTAACTCTAGACCACGGCTCGTGGTAGCCTTCACGAGCCGTCAAGTGGCTCGTGGGAGGGTCTAACATTTTGGGCAGATTTTGGGATCTCACTGCCTAGCTCACCACGCCCATCACCACGACCCGTGGTCCCCACCACGAGCCTTCATGGTGGTCGTGGGAGGTGAGTAGTGCTTGGAAAAAGGCTGCCCAAGCTCCCTTCGTTGGCTCTTACCCTCTCACTTAGCCCTAGATTAGCCTACTAGATTCTGAGGTGTTACAGGGACCAACTGAGGCCATTAATAAGGTCGTAACATAGGTCCATGAAAAATTTCAGAAAAATAAATTTCGGAATCATGTATCACCGAAAATCCATGGACTATATAGCACACGAAAATCGATAAAATTTGGTTTTTCCTGCTTTAGGGCTCATTTGAACTTGAAATGTGTCTGTTTGCCCCTCGGGACGAACTGACGCCATTAAAAAGGTCGTAACAGACGTCCATGAAAAGTTTCGGCGAAAAAAATTCCAGAATCCTATCACCAAAAATCCATGGACTATAGCATACAAAAATCGGTAAAATCAAGTTTTTCCTGCTTTGGGGTTCGTGTGAACTTGAAAATGCGCCTGTTTTCCCCACATGACCAACTGAGGCCAATAATAAGGTCGTAACTAACGACCATGAAAAATTTCACAAAAAAAATTTCAGAATCATGTATCACCAAAAATACATGGACTATAGCAAAAGAAAATCCGTAAAATCTGGTTATTCCTGCTTTGGGGCTCGTTTGAACTTGAAAATGCGTCTGTTTACCCCTCGGGATGAACTGACGCCATTAATAAGGTCGTAACGGACGTCCATGTAAAATTTTGGCGAAAAAATTCTGAAATCCCAAACCACCAAAAATCCATGGACTATAAGCACACGAAAATTGGTAAAATCTGGTTTTTCCTGCTTTGGGGCTCGTTTGAACTTGAAAATGCACCTGTTTGCCCCTCAAGACCAACTCACGCCATTAATAAGGCCGTAACGGACATCCATGAAAAATTTCAGATAAAAACAAGCCGGAATCCTAAAACAATAAAAATTTCATGGACTATAGCACACGAAAATTGGTAAAATCTAATTTTTCCTACTTTGGGGCTTGTCTGAACTTGAAAATGTGCTTGTATGCCCCTCGGGACAAACTCACGCCATTAATAAGGTCGTATTGGTCGTCCATGAAATATTTTGGCCAAAAAACAAGCCAAAATCCCGAATCACCAAAAATACATGGACTATAGCACACGAAAATCGGTAAAATCTGGTTTTCTTGCTTTGGGGATCGTTTAAACTTGAAAATGCGCTTGTTTGCCCCTCGAGACCAACTCACGACATTAATAAGGTCGTAACGGAAGTCCATGAAAAATTTCGGCCAAAGACAAGTCGGAATCTTGAATCACCAAAAATCAATGGACTATAGCACATGAAAATCGATAAAATCTGGTTTTTCTCTCTTTGGGGCTCGTTTGAACTTAAAATGCGCTTATTTACCCCTTAGGACAAACTCGCGCCATTAATAAAGTCGTAACGGATGTCCATGAAAAATTTTGATAAAAAACAAGCTGGAATCTTGAATCACCAAAAAATCATGGACTATAGCACACGAAAATCAGTAAAATCTAGTTTTTCCTACTTTGCGGTTCGTTTGAATTTGAAAATGCACCTTTTTTTCCCTCGAAACCAACTCACGCCATTAATAAGGTCGTAAGGAACGTTCATGAAAATAATTCGGCCAAAAACAAGTCGGAATCCTGAATCAACAAAAATCCATCGACTATAACGCACGAAAATTTGTAAAATGTTGTTTTTCCTACTTTGGGGCTCGTTTGAACTTGAAAATGCGCCTGTTTGCCACTCGGGACCAACTCACACCATTAATAAGGTCGTAATGGACGTCTATTAAAATTTTTGGACAAAAATAACCTGGAATCCTGAATCACCAAAAATGCATGGACTATAGCACACGAAAATCGGTAAAATCTAGTTTTTCCTGCTTAGGGGCTCGTTTGAACTTGAAAATGCACTCTTTTGCCCTTCGGGACCAACTCACGCCATTAATAAGGTTGTAACAGACATCCATGAAAAATTTCGGGCAAAAACAAGCCGGAATCCTAAATCACCAAAAATCCATGGACTATAGCACACGAAAATCAGTAAAATCTGGGTTTTCCTGCTTTGTGGCTCGTTTGAACTTCAAAATGCGCCTGTTTGCCCCTCGGGGTCAACTAACGCCATTAATAAGGTCGTAACGAACGTCCATGAAAAGTTTCGGCCATAAACTAGCTGAAATCACGAATCACCAAAAATCAATGGAGTATAGCACACGAAAATCGATAAAATCTGGTTTTTCCTACTTTTGGGCTCATTTGAACTTGAAAATTCACCCGTTTGCCCTTTGGGACCAACTCACGCCATTAATAAGGTCGTAACGGACGTCCATGAAAAATTTTGGCCAAAAACAAGCCAGAATCCTTAATCACTAAAAATCCATGGACTATAACACAAATGGTTTTTCCTAGTTTGGGGCTCGTTTGAACTGGAAAATGCGTCTGTTTGCCCCTCGGTACCAACTCACGCCATTAATAAGGTCGTAATGGACATCCATGAAAAATTTCGGCCAAAAACAAGTCGAAATCCTGAATCTCCAAAAATACATGGACTATAGCACACGAAAAATCAATAAAATTTGGTTTTTCCTACTTTGGGGCTCGTTTGAACTCGAAAATGTGCCCGTTTGCCCCTCGAGACCAACTCACTCCATTAATAAGGTCGTAACGGACGTCCATGAAAAATTTCGGTCAAAAATAAGTCGAAATTCTGAATCACCAAAAATTATGGACTATAGCTCACGAAAATCGATAAAATTTGATTTTTCTTTTTTGGGGCTAGTTTGAACTTGAAAATACGCATGTTTGCCCCTCGGGACTAACTCACGCCATTAATAAGGTCGTAACAGACGCCTATGAAAAATTTCGACAAAAAACAAGCTGGAATCCTAAATCACCAAAATTACATGGTCTATAGCACACGAAAATTGATAAAATGTGGTTTTTCTTCCTTTGGGGCTCGTCTGAACTTGAAAATGCATTAGTTTTTCCTTCGGGACCAACTCACGCCATTAATAAGGTCATAACGGACATCCATGAAAAATTTCTGCCAAAAACAAGCCGGAATTCTGAATCACCAAAAATCCATGGACTATGAACACGAAAATTGATAAAATCTAGTTTCTCCTGCTTTGGGGTCTCGTTTGAACTTGAAAATGCGCTTGTTTTCCCCTCGGGACCAACTCACGTCATTAATAAGGTCGTAACGGACGTTTATGAAAAATTTCGACCAAAAACAAGCCGGAATCCAGAATCACCAAAAAATTCAACCCCGTGCCAGCCTGGGGCCTAATATATTAATCCCTTTTGTTCCCCTGTACTATAGGAAATAGTTCAAATATACCTCTACTGTTATAATTTGGCACATATATACCCATACTTTTAACGGAGGGACACATGTCAACTTAGGAATCAACTAACGCACCCTCAATTTTAAATATCCAATTCTTTTAAAACCCATCCATTTAACCCATTACCTCTTGAACCAATTTTCATAGTCATCTTCTCTATTAAAAACCTCCACAAAATCAGCATTCTTCATAATTGCTTAATACATCCTCCATCGAACTTTCAAGGATTTGTTAGATAAATACTGTTCTCAAGGGACTCCTCTTGCACTTCAGTTATGTTGAGGTGGATAATGCTTCGTTACTTCATTATTATCCACTTTAACAGATGGAACTTCTTTTAGACTGATGCATCATTACTGATTTTTATAGAAGTTTTGATTAAAGAAGATGAGTATATATGAACATGGTTTGGTTCAATCGGGTCAGCAGAGGGAATAGGTTAAATTGGTGAGTTTTAAAGGAATTGGGTATTTAAAATTGGGGGTGGGTTATTTGATTTTTAAGCTGACATGTGTCCCTTCGTTAAAATTAGAGGTATATATGTGCCAAAGTATAATGGTAGGGGTATATTTGAACCGAAAGTATAATGAACGGTATATTTAAACTATTTCCTTATAGTACAGGGGTGTTAATATACAATACATCATGAAACAATATGTATCAACCTTCCAAACAATTTGTAAGGCACATATATATTGTGTATACATACTACGTAGGGGTGTTAATATGAACCCGAATATAGGTAATCTGTCCAATCAATCCGGAATCTTATGATTTAGACTCAAAATAATTTGAATTGGGTTAATCTCAACCCATTCAAATTATGTGGGAATCTCAGCCACCAAAGTCAAAACAAAAACTCAAAGACAATTGCTAGGATCAAAATGAAACAAACAAAATTCAAGAAAGCAACTTGTTGTCCTTAACAGGCGGAGGGCTCAATTATTGATCAAACTTACATACATCGTCACTAATCCAACTTCTCAGAAAAATCAGAACTTTTTATCACTTTTCTCCATAAGATGATAGATGTGAAGACACCCTTAACATTAGTTCTCATTCTGGCACTATCTTTTGAAGCAGCCAAAGGAATCCCCAACACCAATTTGACACAAGTCCTGTGCAATGGTGCACAATACTTCAAAGATGATCCATTTGCAATAAGTCTAGCCTATGTTCTTGCAGAATTAATGAGCACCACGCCATTGCGTCACGGATATGACTACCACAACATTTCTCCCTACCCCAATGCTTTTGCATATGGACATGCTGCTTGCAACAACAACACTACTACTACTGCTCTAACCAAACAAGATTGTAAAACCTGTTTGGCTTCAGCTAAAGATAATTTGCTTACTAGTTGTGATGCTCGAATTGGTGGTCGTGTTCTTCTTGTTGATTGTACAATGAGGTATGAACAATACCCTTTTGATGATTAAGCCTTAGAATTAGACTGTCTGAACAAAAAGATTCAACATGTACTAGACAACAACATTATCATGAGTAGTAATTTGATTGCTGCAATTTGACTGATTCCATAAGAATTTGATAAAATAAAGATGCATTACCAACAACTAAATACATTGTAATTGGCTATACAAATTATCGTTGCAATTGGAATAATCATTTTACATGGCTAGCGCTGTCGCAATATTTTTCCTCATCCTTCATAGAGCCAAGTCCGACTTGCTTGGGATAGAGGCATAGTTGTTGTTCTTTACTATCAAAGAGGATCAGTATTTACACACTGAATTTGTCAAACTGTAAAATGTCTCTAAATCTATACAGTTCACGATGCTCTTTACACTTGACATATTCGTGAACTGAAGACCTAAATTTCACTCCCGAGTGCTGACCGACTAAAAAGAACTCAGGAAAACAATTCTATGATAAATGTAACTGAAACTGGAACCTAGGAAGGATCCCATCAACTAAATGTGAGGATGTCCTTTTACTTTCAAATTGATCTCGAAGAATGGCACATTCATTTGATACAATGAGTATTGGACACTTTGATTGTTCTGGCTCCAAGTTTCGTCTCCAAAGTACAATTTCTAATGGTCGTGAGCTGCAAGGGTACCGGGATGGTGCACCACTTGAATTGACCTCTCTGCTGTCATTCCAAGGATTGAGAAGTATATTTGGAGATTTTTTCCTGAGCCAACTCCTGTTTGAGGAGGATCGCATAGAGAAGCTCGTTCCATGAATCAGGGACACCAGGGAGACACCAGTGGCTGCAGTCTTGCTTGTGGGGAGAAACTGGTCCCACCTTAGGGCCTAAATAATACAAAGACAAGTGACCATCTTTTCTTCTAGATGTCATGCCTGTTACATTCAGTAAACTCATATTCCTAGCCTTTGACTTGTTAGAGAGCTGCGATAGGACATGAATGACCATCATATATTCAAACGAGTTCCTCAATGACTCTTGGGGTGATAATAAGTCAGGTAATGTCTCCAGGTGACAGCTACCGCCGGTCTTCCAATCTCCACCTCTGTGCATAAGAGTGATTGATTTATTGCTTATTGAGTGACAACAAAAACTAAATATCTACTGAAACAAAATGTAGACTAATTCGCATGGCTCATTAGATGATAATCAAAATGCACATAGTTTGCAGCCATTTGTCAGTACAAAACAACCAGGAACAACGCCAAGTAATAAATTTTTCCCTTTATCCACAAGCTTCTACACATTCAATCTCTATAGAAGATCAATGAAGTATAATCACGGTAACCAACAAATGTGTTCATTCTCTCAAGGCTCATTTAATACATGAAATAGATAAGTACAGAGAATCTGGGACCTTAGATGAGTCTCAGCTAATCTCCATTTCACACTTCTAATATGACATACTACAAAAAGGACCTCGAGATTTATTCAAGATGTGTTGGTTGAGGCATAATTGATTGATTGTGTTTCATCATGTAATACAACTTTATTTGATAGATCAGAAGTGAGAATTATGTTAAGTGTAACAACAACAAAACAAAACAAAAGGAGAGAAGAATTACCTGAAGTGTACAGGAGAATAAGTACGAAAGAATATTTTAGTCTTGGACATGTTCACTTCACGACCTATCCAATCAACCAATGTTACAATTGACTTCTGAAATGCTGTCTCCACATCCATCGTCATGTTGATCTTTCCGCCTTCTTGGAAATAGCATCCCCTGTCAATGGAAAGAATCAGAGCTCGTAAATCTTCACTGATTGTCGAGTAATTGTACTCCCCTATAGCAACGAATCTTGATAATATACACTTCAAAGCTTTCACGTTTACACACAATTTAGTGGGGGGAACCAGGACATCCAAATGATTTGAGCGTCAATCAAAATGAGAGAGAACTAAGCTCCAATTCACAGCCTTATTTGGTTAGTTATCCCAAGGAAAAGGAAAGAAAAAAAGGCAATTATGGTTGCTTGATCCTAACAAAATTATCATTGTTACTACATAATAGAACTACAATAAGCTCTTTTATCAAACATTATGGAGACTGAATTACTAACCACCTTTAAAATCTATGTATCTGCTTTATATCCTTTTGCCACCCATTGAGATTTTCCATGAAAGATTATTGCGTCGAATTAGCGTATCCTTTCAGATCCTTTTACCATTAATTCCATCAAACAAATTTGAATATGGAGTATGTAAGGTACACCTTTATGAACCAAGTAGGAGCTGACCGAAGAACTTTTTTATCTATTAGATCAATTAGCTGAATTGTTAATGCCAAAACATGCAAGTGGATACATGTTTATGCCTTTTCAACTCATGCATATAGTCACATAGATTAAAGGCATGATTAGTACATGGGGACAATTCAAAAGGAAATTTGAAATCAAACTTTCCAGTACTCAACCTAACCATCGGTTCATTTAGCCCTTCAACGTTGTGCAAAGAGAGCACAGGAAGAGATCCAATACTAGGAAATTCTCTGTTAATGCTTACTTGTATCTTGAGGCATATTAACTATTTATTGAACTTTTAGCTATTTAGTAGTTCAATGCCTATTGAGGATTCTGACACTGTGAAATTTGATTGCTAGCATTCTCAATCAGGCAACTTTCTATTATAACATAGTCCTTATATGGTTGAATAGTTATTAAGCAGCCCAAATTCCTATTTCTATCTTCTCTTGAAGGGAGATGTAGATACTAATAACATAAAGATAAAGGTGCTCAGTAGAGCTTTTAGCTACATTAACCATCATTAAAAATATACTAACAATATCAGCCCTATTTGCCCCTAGAACGTTGGTCTAGTGATAAGAGTGTAGTACGTGATGTGTGGATTAGGTCAGAGGTTTGAACCTTCGCAGACAAAAACCTGGAATTTAAGTGGACAAGGTAGAGGATTAGGCCTGTTATCCACGAAGTTTCAAACCGTGCGTCATTTTCCATGGGAATTTCTCGGCCATCAAAAACGATATCAACCTAGCACTAAGCACTCTAGTAGATTTTCCTATTCTACTTAAGAAATAGGTGGAACCCATCAACTGTCCCCTAAAGTTAGCACGACTTTTCACTTAGAAACCTCAAGTAAGCCTTTGTACTATATAATATTAGTACCATTTATCAGACATCAACCAAACAAAAATAATACCTTTTGATGAAAGGAAAGAAAAGAAGATTTTACCCTCTAATGGTTTTCTCATTATTCCACCAGTGACCACTGTTGAAAATCAATAAATCTGCATCTTTCCACTTAGCAGAACTCCAATCCATCTGATCCAACTTCAAGGTCATCTTAACATTTCCAGGAGCCCGAGAAGGCGGACGACTCTGCAGCACTAGGAACGGAGCTCGGTAGTACTCAACCGTGCAGTTGTAATCCTTGAACTTAAAAATTAAAGAACCAGTGTGCTTTGTGATTGGACTACCATTAACTTCATATATAGAGCTGTTATCAGAAACTGCAGAAGACAACAAACAGAGAAGAGACTCCCACTGGTTTCTCCCTATTGAATCACCAACAAACACTACACGCTGGTTCCTCAGCTTTTCTAGCATATGTTTTGCATCAAATCTGTTCCAAAAGTAAGTAATAACATTAGATTATGTTTTCCAAGTTCAATCTTTTGAAAATCCGTCAAGGCTCAAACTAACTAATGTTTGGTGTGAATTCAGACATACAATCTCCAAATTTTTGGAAATAAAATATACATATTTAGGAACTTAGTAAAAAGTACTACTATTAAAAGTCATAATAATTAACTATTCAAAATATTTTACTAGTAAGTATTTGAAAAAACTATGGTCAAAGAAAATATCCATTGACTGCGCAAATAGTAACTAAAATTAACCAGTTTAGTTAGTCTAATTCACTATAGTCCATAAAGTAACCGCAAAATTTTCAAGTTCCCAAAATTACAACTTCAAGAACTCAAATTTTCAAGTTAAGTATTCAGTTGATTGAAACACAAACCTGGGCAAGTTGCAATCTTTAGGCTGCCAACGCCATTTGGTATAGAAATTATCAGGCCTACCATTCTCAGAACAACGAAAACCTTCATCCAAGAACATACAATCTTCTGATTGATAAAGTGGATAACTCTCATCCCACACCCAATTCCCATCAAATATATCACAATCATTCTCAAGAAACCCCACTTTTTCATCATTTCTACTAGTACTATTTTTTAGTACTAAAGAAGAGTCATTAAGGCCAAACCAGGTAACAAAAAAAGAAGGCCCACGCAAGTGAGAACCAGTAGTATCCACAGTTCTATAATCCAACAAGAAGATAAACAAGTATAAGCCAAGAATAAAAAACAAGAACCCAAAAAGTGTCAACAATGGCTCAATAGGCTTCAAACGCTTGAATTTCTTGAAAAAATTGAAATGGGTCATTGAGTTAAAGAATTTTGGACATGGGTTTCCACTCATCTCTGTTTTTCAGTACAGAAAAATTCAATCTTTGGAAGCAAAATAACATAAATTTCAAGAAAATGACCCCCAAAACTTAACTTTTTAAATCAATAAAGAAAAACTTGTTGTTTAGTGCAACCACCATAATTGGAGTGGGGGAACTTGACAAAAAAAAAATTGTGTTCATACAGAAACTTTTTGAGTTGAGCACAAAAATGTGGGGCTGACAGAGAAAGAGAAGTTTGGGAAATGTTGATAATGATGATGTGTGGGGTCTTCAACACAAAGAAAGACAAACATTCAATTCAACAAATAAAAGAACTGCAAGAAACAGGCATTTATGCAGAAAAAAAGGGCTTTTTATTACCCCTTAGTGGCTATTGCTTAATATTTGTAACTGAGTTTTTCTGCTACTTTTTGCTTACATCATAGTATATTTTTAAAAAAAATATTAAATAATCAACCAACATAGCTATTAAGATTTTCATTTTCTCAACTTCTCTGCTATTCAAACTTAGAGAAGATGACAAAATTGAACAGATTTGATTCATTAAATTTGCTACTTAAAAGCTACACTTATAGTCTTATCAAATAATTAATAAACTTTGTTTGTTATATTTGATGGGGATTGTTGAAAAAAAGAAATTGGCGAGGACTATATTATTTGAATTTTTTGCTATTTTTAATTTATTTCTAAAGTTTGAGCAGTTTTTGAGGTGTAATTTAATATTTTTTTAGTTTATTGCAATTTTTTGGGTCTTATATTTTAGGATTCCATAGAAGTGAATTTTTTATTATAATTTTCGTTATATTTAACGAATATAAATTATTAAATATTAAATATTTTTTTAAGAAGGCTAAAAAATATTACTTATTCTATTTCAATTTATTTGTTTTATTTTTTTTTAATTCGTTCAAAAGATGTTTCTTTCTTCTTTTTTTGAGTAATTCTTTAATTTTAAACTTTTCATGTGATATTTTAAAACCACAAAATTAAATAATATTTAAATGCAATCTATATATTTTTAGTTTAACATCACAAAATTTTTTAAAAAAAATTATTTTAAAAAAATTCTACAAATAAATTAAAATGAAGGAAATAGTTTAAGGGACTATTTTATACGTGCTCTCAAACATGAAAAAACATTATTTTCTTATTTGTTCTTGAGAATTAACACAAGTATTATTCTCGTCTTTTTGGAAGGAAAAAAAAAGCAGAAAAGACGAGGTGGCAAACGAGGAGAACGTGTAGGCCAGCGTGGGGTCGTAGTGACAAAGTGGGCTCAACCGACATCATCTTTTTTTAATTTTCGATACTAACATTTAATTTGAATTCACGTCGAATAAAATTCATTCAACAATAATGTTTACTGTTAAGATTTTTCCATAACGGAGCCTCAAAATCGTAATCTCTATTTTAAATAAGAAAAAATATTATTCACTACATCATATCATAGTGGTCACTGGTCAACTGACATTTCAATACAATGAAAATGAAAATAATGTTTATATTATCAACTCACGTTCAAAAATAATTTTAAAATATTTTTCATAGTAAGACAATTAATTTAATATAATAAGTTAAACTATATTTAGAATGTAAAAATCTTTAGACAATGACTATATGAGTTGTCTTTGGATTTTAGAATTCTGGACCTATAGAATGTACATAAATTCTAAAGTTACTTGATTTGATTAAAGAATTACTTATTTTTTTGGATAACGAGACTATATTATATATAGTTAAGGGGTTACAGTAGGTTCATCATTCCTAAATGGGTTAGTAATTACGGTAAGATTTTCAAAACGAACTAACTTATTACAAGTAGAAGGCTTAACTAGTCTAGTAGCGATTACTCTATCCTTGTCTTTAGCAAGCTGGCTTTTGACACTATCTGGAGGGAATTGTAGGATGGTATTATATCTTGTTAGCTTGGAACCTTGTTTAGCCAAAATATCTGCAACGTAGTTCCCTTCTCTAAAGCTATGGTGACCTGTATTCAAGGATAATAGATTCATAAGGTGCTTGAATATGATCTAGCAATTGCAATATATCAATGGAGTCTGTTTCAATTTTCAGTGGACTCATCTTGAGGGAGTGAGTCAAAAGAAAAACCGACATGAAGGGTTTCTAGCTCGGTCATGGTGTGATTATTGGGCCATGCTTTTGTTAAGTAAAACTAGTAATCCAATCGCATGTTTGGTTTCTTATGACTCTTCTAATGTCATCTCCCTCACCTGTCGAGTTGAACGCACCATCAACATTAAGTTTTAAGAAGCCAAAGGGAGGATAATACAACTTCATATGGATTTTAGTTGTTCTCGCCTTATCAGGAGTATTAGAGAGAAGATGAAACTCTAAGACACGATTTTAATTGTTGAATCCGTTTAATTTTATTTGTCCAATATTTTTAAAATATATTTATTTCTTTTATTTATTACTTTTATCATATCGAGAAAAGATAATTATTTTTTCATTTTATACTCAACATTAATTGAGCTGAGAAAGAAAGGCATAAAACATATTCAACGAATGCGATTTATGTGTAAGTTTCAGTCTATTCCCAATTATTGTTGAAATTACGTTATTACCCCTTCCGTTTAATTTTATTCGTCCAATATTTTTAAGATATATTTATTTCTTTTATTTATTACTTTTATCATATCGAGAAAAGATAATTATTTTTTCGTTTTATACTCAACATTAATTGAGCTGAGAAAGAAAGGCATAAAACGCATTCAACGAATTCGATTTATGTGTAAGTTTCAGTCTCTTCCCATTTGTTGATGAAATATAATTAATTAAGAAAGGCATAAAACGCATTCAACGAATCCGATTTATGTGTAATTTTCAGTCTCTTCCAATTTATTAATGAAATTACGTTATTACTCCTTCCGTTTAATTTTATTTGTCCAATATTTTTAAAATATATTGATTTTATTTATTTATTACTTTTATTATATCAAGAAAGATAATTATTTTTTCATTTTACACTCAACATTAATTGAGCTGAGAAAGAAACGTATAAAACGCATTTAACGAATGCGATTTATGTGTAAGTTCAGTTTCTTCCCATTTATTGATGAATTTACGTTATTACCCTTCCGTTAATATAGGCATAAACGCATTCAACGAATGCGATTTATGTGTATGTTTAAGTCTCTTCCCATTCATTATTGAAATTACATTATTACCCCTTCCGTTTAATTTTATTTTTCTACAATTGTAACGACCTATTCCCGTCGTTATAGAAAAGCCAATGGGGAAAGAATTTGGGCCAGAAAACTTTTGAGTAGTAACTTGGGAATTCCTAACCTAGTCCAGATTTGGACGAAATCGGAGTCAGATGAAAGTTAGAAAATCTGGTAATGAATGAGACAATTAATTATGAATTCGATCACATGGGTGGATAGCCAAGACGTTTGGAAGTCTGTACGGCTTTACGGAATCGAATTCGGGCGTGTAGAACTCCTGAAACTGATCTTAGCGTGAACAGGTAGTTTTTGAAGGTCAAGGATGGAAGGTGTGTTGTGAAATGGGAGTTTGGAACTCAAAGTCCGACTGTCTGTCTCCGTGCAAGCCGCCAGGGCGGGGCCGCTGTGACGGGATGGGGTCCGCCGTAGTGGACCAGTCGCGACTTAAGTCGAGGAAAAATCTCAATTTCGTTATTTTTCTGCAACTTTCGTTCTTGAGAGCTAAGAGACGACTCAGGGCAAGTTCTTGATAGTTTTCCATCTCTTCTAGCACTAAAGGTAAGGTTTTTACTCCTCTAATCCATTTTTCGATCCTTAGAACTTAGATTCTTGGATAATTATTATTGGGGGAGGGTTTTTATCTGGAACTAATAGTGGGAAAAGCCCTAATTGAACATTAGGATCTTGGGATTGGCCATGGATAGATAGATTGATTATTATCCGGGTAAATTAGGCCTTGTTTATTGATCCTTGCATTAATTGTTTGTTTCTAGACCAAGAACAAGCGGAAAGAATCCAGAAAGGGAAGGTTCAAGTGCCTTAGGAGGATTCAAGCTTGGTTTCGAGGTAGGTGATGGTTTGATTTCATGGTTTTGTGACATATGTCGGTAATTGCTTCATTGTAATGCATGCATGTATGTAAATGAGGCACCGTAGATCAAACCTAGTGAAATGAGTATGAATGAACAACTGCATGCCATGAACCTAATACTTGATTATATGATTATGAGTAATGTTCATTATGGGTGTGATTGTGATTGTGGTTGTGCTGATTGGATCGGGTATCACGTTCCGACACATATATTGGATCGGGTGTCACGTTCCGACACATATATTGGATCGGGTGTCACGTTCCGACACATATATTGAATCGGGTATGACGTACCGACACACTAACAGTTTGGGTGTTGGTTCCATGAGAGGACCATTGTATTGTTGTATCTACTTGTTATTGAGAATGTGGAATTGTACATTGTTCCTGAAATGATAACTGATTTATATATTCTGTATATGTGTGTTTACTATGTTGTGATTGCTTGTATATGTTCGCTTACTGGAATAGCCGCGTGATCCTACCAGTACATTGTAGTTTTGTACTGATACTGCACTTGCTCGTTTTTTGTTGAGTACAAGGCATCTTCAGGTGGCTACTGATAGACCTCAGCTAGGAGATCAGTGATCGAGACCGAATTTCAAAGGTGAGCCAGTTCTTTCAGGTTTCCATGGAATCCTTCATTTTTGTTTAGTCCATTCTCTTCGGACTCAGACTATTGTTTAGATATTCCATATGTTTGGTTTTTCTTAGACTTGTTGCACTTTAGACGTTTTGGTACAATGGCTTTCAGTTCTAGGGGTTAACTTCCGCAATAGTTGTTAGTTGTTTTGTTGACCTTCCGAGTTTATGGAAACTCCGTATTTCTTTAGTCATTTAAACTGCTTCTGTATCTTTAAATGCATAGTTTTGGGTTAAGTTGCTTAGTTGGGTAGTAGTATCGATTCTCCCACCGGAGGGTTAGTGTGGTGCCAATCACGACGGTCTGGGTCGTGACAACAATTTTTGAAATATATTTATTTTTTTTATTTATTACTTTTATCATATCGAGAAAAGATAATTATTTTTTAATTTTATACTCAACATTAATTGAGCCAAGATAGAAAGGCATAATACGCATTCAACGAATGCGATTTATGTGTAAGTTTCAGTCTCCTTCCATTTATTGTTGAAATTACGTTATTACCCCTTCCGTTAAGAAAGGCATAAAATGAATTCAACGAATGCGAATTATGTGTAAGTTTCATTCTCTTCCCATTTATTGTTGAAATTACGTTATTATCCCTTCCGTTTAATTTTATATGTCCAATATTTTTAAAATATATTTATTTATTTTATTTATTACTTTTATTATATCGAGAAAAGATAATTATTTTTTTCATTTTATACTCAACATTAATTGAGCTGGGAAAGAAAGGTATAAAACGCATTCAACGAATGCGATTTATCTGTAAGTTTCAGTCTCTTCCCATTTATTGTTGAAACTACGTTATTACCCCTTCCGTTTAATATTATTTGTCAATATTTTTAAAATATATTAATTTCTTTTATTTATTACATTTATCATATAGAGAAAAAATAATTATTTTTACATTTTATACTCAACATTAATTGAGCTGAGAAAGAAAGATATAAAGCACATTCAACGAATGCGATTTATGTGTAAGTTTCAGTCTCTTTCCATTTATTTTTGAAATTACGTTACTACCCCTTTCGTTTGATTTATTCGTCCAATATTTTTAATATAAATTTATTTCTTTTATTTATTACTTTTATCATATCGAGAAAAAATAATTATTTTTTTTCATTTTATAGTCAACATTAATTGAGCTGAGAAAGAAAGGTATAAAACGTATTGAACGTATGTGATTTATGTCTAAGTTCAGTTTCTTCCCATTTATAGATAAATTACGTTAATACCCCTTCCGTTAATAAAGACATCAAATGTATACAACGAATGCGATTTATGTGTAAGTTTAAGTCTCTTCTCATTTATTGTTGAAATTACGTTATTACCCCTTCCGTTTAATATTATTTGTCCAATATTTTTAAAATATATTTATTTTATTTATTTATTATTTTTATTATATCGAGTAAGATAATTATTTTTTTATTTTATACTCAACATTAATTGAGCTAAGAAAGAAAGGCATTAAACCCATTCAACGAATGCGATTTATGTGTAAGTATCAGTCTCTTTCCATTTATTAATGAAATTACTTTATACCCATTTCGTTTAATTTTATTTGTCCAATATTTTTAAAATATATTCATTTCTTTTATTTATTACTTTTATCATATCGAGAAAAAATAATTATTTTTTTCATTTTATACTCAACATTAATTGAGCTGAGAAAAAAAGGTATAAAATGTATTCAACGAATGCAATTTATGTCTAAGTTCAGTTTCTTCCCATTTAAAGATAAATTACGTTACTACCCCTTCCGTTAATAAAGGCATAAAATGCATTCAACGAATGCAATTTATGTGTAAGTTTAAGTCTCTTCCCATTTATTGTTGAAATTACGTTATTACCCCTTCCGTTTAATTTTATTTGTCCAATATTTTTAAAATATATTTATTTATTTTATTTATTATTTTTATCATATCGAGTAAGATAATTATTTTTTCATTTTATACTCAACATTAATTGAGCTGAAAAAGAAAGGCTAAAACTAATTCAACGAATGCGATTTATGTGTAAGTTTCAGTCTCTTCCCATTTATTGTTGAAATTACGTTATTACCCCTTCCGTTTAATTTTATTCGTCCAATATTTTTAAAATAAATTTATTTCTTTTATTTATTACTTTTATCATATTGAGAAAAAATAATTATTTTTTCATTTTATACTCAACATTAATTGAGCTGAGAAAGAAAGGCATAAAACGGATTCTACGAATACGATTTATGTGTAAGTTTTAGTTTCTTCCCATTTATTGTTGAAATTACTTTATTACCCGTTCCGTTTAATATTATTTGTCCAATATTTTTAAAATATATTAATTTCTTTTATTTATTACTTTTAACATATCTAGAAAAAATAATTATTTTTTCATTTTATACTCAACATTAATTGAGCTGAGAAAGAAAGGTATAAAACACATTAAACGAATGCGATTTATGTGTAAGTTTCAGTCTCTTCCCATTTATTAATAAAATTACGTTATTACCCATTCCGTTTAATTTTATATGTCCAATATTTTTAAAATATATTAATTACTTTTATTATATCGAGAAAAGATAATTATTTTTTCTTTTTGTACTCAACATTAATTGAGCTGAGAAAGAAAGGCATAAAATGCATTCAACGAATGCGATTTATATGTAAATTTGAGTCTCTTCCCATTTATTGATGAAATTACTTTATTACTCCTTCCGTTAAGAAAGACATAAAATGCATTCACCGAATGCGATTTATGTGTAAGTTTCAGTCTCTTCCCATTTATTAATGAATTTACGTTATTACCCATTCCGTTTAATTTTATTTGTCCATTATTTTTAAAATATATTCATTTCTTTTATTTATTACTTTTATCAAATCGAGAAAAAATAATTATTTTTTTCATTTTATACTCAACATTAATTGAGCTGAGAAAAGAAAGGTATAAAACGTATTCAACGAATACGATTTATGTCTAAGTTCAGTTTCTTCCCATTTACAGATAAATTACGTTACTACCCCTTCCCTTAATAAAGGCATAAAATGCATTCAACGAATGCGATTTATGTGTAAGTTTAAGTCTCTTCCCATTTATTGTTGAAATTATGTTACTACCCCTTTTATTTGGACGAATATATTCATTTCTTTTATTTATTACTTTAATCATATCGAGAAAAAAAAATTATTTTTTTCATTTTATACTCAACATTAATTGAGGTGAGAAAGAAAGGTATAAAACGCATTCAACGAAGGCGATTTATGTGTAAGTTTCAGTCTCTTCCAATTTATTGTTGAAATTACGTTACTACCCCACCGTTTGATTTTATTCGTCCAATATTTTTAAAATATATTTATTTATTTTATTTATTATTTTTATCATATCGAGTAAGATAATTATTTTTTCATTTTATACTAAACATTAATTGAGGTGAGAAAGAAAGGCATAAAACCCATTCAACGAATGCGATTAATGTGTAAGTTTCAGTCTCTTCGCATTTATTAATGAAATTACGTTATTACCCCTTCCGTTTAATTTTATTTTTCCAATATTTTTAAAATATATTCATTTCTTTTATTTATTACTTTAATAATATCGAGAAAAAAAATTATTTTTCTAATTTTATACTCAATTAATTGAGCTGAGAAAGAAAGGAATAAAACGTATTCAACGAATGTGATTTATGTCTAAGTTCAGTTTCTTCTCATTTATAGATAAATTACGTTACTACCCCTTCCTTTAATAAAGGCATAAAATGCATTCAACGAATGCGATTTATGTGTAAGTTTAATTATCTTCCCATTTATTGTTTAAATTACGTTATTAACCCTCCGTTTAATTTTAATCGTCCAATATTTTGAAAATATATTTGTTTATTTTAGTTATTATTTTTATCATATCGAGTAAGATAATTATTTTTTCATTTTATACTCAACATTAATTGAGCTGAGAAAGAAAGGTATGAAACGCATTCAACGAATGTGATTTATGTGTAATTTTCAGTCTCTTCCCATTTATTGTTGAAATTACGTTATTACCCCTTCCATTTAATTTTATTCTTCCAATATTTTAAAAAAAAAATTATTTCTTTTATTTATTACTTTTATCATATTGAGAAAAAATAATTATTTTTTCATTTTTACTCAACATTAATTGAGCTGAGAAAGAAAGGTATAAAACGTATTCAACGAATACGATTTATGTCTAAGTTCAGTTTCTTCCCATTTATAGTTAAATTACGTTACTACCCCTTCCGTTAATAAAGGCATCAAATACATCCAACGAATGCGATTTATGTGTAAGTTTAAGTCTCTTCCCATTTATTGTTGAAATTATGTTATTACCCCTTCCGTTTAATATTATTTGTCCAATATTTTTAAAATATATTCATTTCTTTTATTTATTACTTTTATCATATCGAGAAAAAATAATTATTTTTTTCATTTTATACTCAACATTAATTGAGCTGAGAAACAAAAGTATAAAACGTCTTCAACGAATGCGATTTATATCTAAGTTCAGTTTCTTCCCATTTATAGATAAATTACGTTACTACCCCTTCCTTTAATAAATGCATTCAACGAATGTGATTTATGTGTAAGTTTAAGTCTCTTCCCATTTATTAATGAAATTACATTATTACCCGTTCAGTTTAATTTTATTTGTTCAATATTTTTAAAATATATTCATTTCTTTTATTTATTACTTTTATCATATCGAGAAAAAATAATTATTTTTTTAATTTTATACTCAACATTAATTGAGCTGAGAAAGAAAGGTATGAAACATATTCAACGAATGTGATTTATGTCTAAGTTCAGTTTCTTTCCATTTATAGATAAATTACGTTACTACCCCTTCCGTTAATAAAGCCATAAAATGCATTCAACGAAGGCAAGTTATATATAAGTTTAAGTCTCTTCCCATTTATTGTTGAAATTACGTTATTACCCCTTCTGTTTAATATTATTTGTCCAATATTTATAAAATATATTTATTTATTATTTTTATCTTATCGAGTACGATAATTATTTTTTCATTTTATACTCAACATTAATTGAGCTAAGAAAGAAAGGCATCAAACTCATTCAACGAATGCGATTTATGTGTAAGTTTGAATCACTTTCCATTTACTAATGAAATTACGTTATTACCCATTCCGTTTAATTTTATTTCTCCAATATTTTTAAAATATATTTATATATTATTTTTATCATATCGAGTAAGATAATTATTTTTTCATTTTATACTCAACATTAATTGAGCTGAAAAAGAAAGTCATAAAACCCATTCAACAAATGCGATTTATGTGTAAGTTTCAGTTTCTTCCTATTTATTGTTGAAATTACGTTATTACCCCTTCCTTTTAATTTTATTCGTCCAATATTTTTAAAATAAATTTATTTCTTTTATTTATTACTTTTATCATATCGAGAAAAAATAATTATTTTTCATTTTATACTCAACATTAATTGAGCTGAGAAAAAAAGGCATAAAACTTATTCAACGAATGCGATTTATGTGTAACTTTCAGTCTCTTCCCATTTATTAATGAAATTACGTTATTACCCATTCCGTTTAATTTTATTTCTCGATTATTTTCGAAATATATTAATTTTTTTTATTTATTAATTTTATCAGATCGAGAAAAAATAATTATTTTTTTCATTTTGTACTCAAGATTAATTGAGTTGAGAAAGAAAGGTAAAAAACGTATTCAACAAATACGATTTATGTCTAAGTTCAGTTTCTTCCCATTTATAGATAAATTACGTTACTACCCCTTCCTTTAATAAAAGCATAAAATGCATTCAACGAATGCAATTTATGTGTAAGTTTAAGTCTCTTCCCATTTATTGTTGAAATTACGTTATTACCCCTTTCTTTTAATTTTATTTGTCCAATATTTTTAAAATATATTCTTTTCTTTTATTTATTACTCTTATCATATCGAGAAAAAATAATTATTTTTTTCATTTTATACTCAACATTAATTGAGCTGAGAAAGAAAGATATAAAATGTATTCAACAAATGTTATTTATGTCTCAGTTCAGTTTCTTCCCATTTATAGATAAATTACGTTACTACCCCTTCCGTTAATAAAGGCATAAAATTCATTCAACGAATGCGATTTATGTGTAAGTTTAAGTCTCTTCCCATTTAGTGTTGAAATTACGTTATTATCCCTTCCGATTAATATTATTTGTCCAATATTTATAAAATATATTTATTTATTATTTTTATCTTATCGAGTACGATAATTATTTTTTAATTTTATACTCAACATTAATTGAGCTGAGAAAAAAAGGCATAAAACCCATTCAACGAATGCGATTTATGTGTAAGTTTCATTCTCTTTACATTTATTAATGAAATTAAGTTATTACAATTCCGTTTAATTTTATTTGTCCAATATTTTTAAAATATATTCATTTCTTTTATTTATTAATATTATCATATCGAGAAAAAATAATTCTTTTTTTATTTTATACTCAACATTAATTGAGCTGAGAAAGAAAGGTATAAAACGTATTCGACGAATACGATTTATGTCTAAGTTCAATTTCTTCCTATTTATAGATAAATTATGTTACTACCCCTTCCGTTAATAAAGGCATAAAATATATCCAACGAATGCGATTTATGTGTAAGTTTAAATCTCTTTCCATTTATTGTTGAAATTACGTTATTACCCCTTCCATTTAATTTTATTCGTCCAATATTTTTAAAATAAATTTATTTCTTTAATTTATTACTTTTATCATATGGAGAAAAATCTATTATTTTTTCATTTTATACTCAACATTAATTGAGCTGAGAAAGAAAAGTATAAAACGTATTCAACGAATGCGATTTATGTCTAAGTTCAGTCTCTTCCCATTTATAGATAAATTACGTTACTACCCCTTCCTTTAATAAAGGCATAAAATGCATTCAACGAATGCGATTTATGTGTAAGTTTATTTCTCTTTTCATTTATTGTTGAAATTATGTTATTACCCGTCCGTTTAATTTTATTCTTCGAATATTTTAAAAATATATTTATTTATTTTATTTATTATTTTTATCATATCGAGTAAGATAATTTTTTTTTTATTTTATACTCAAAATTAATTGAGCTGAAAAAGAAAGGCTAAAACTCATTCCACGAATGCGATTTATGTATAATTTTCAGTCTATTCCCATTTATTGTTGAAATTATGTTATTACCCCTTCCATTTAATTTTATTCGTCCAATACTTTTAAAATAAATTTATTTCTTTTATTTATTACTTTTATCATATCGAGAAAAAATAATTATTTTTTCATTTTTACTCAACATTAATTGAGCTGAAAAAGAAAGGTATAAAACACATTCAACGAATACGATTTATGTGTAAGTTTCAGTCTCTTCCCATTTATTAATGAAATTACATTATTACCCCCTTCCGTTTAATTTTATTCGTCCAATATTTTTAAAATAAATTTATTTCTTTTTTTATTGCTTTTATCATATTGAGAATATTTTTTTTCTCTTTTTATACTCAACATTAATTGAGCTGAGAAAGAAAGATATAAAACGTATTTAACGAATGCGATTTATGTCTAAGTTCAGTTTCTTTCCTTTTATAGATAAGTTACGTTACCACCCCTTCCTTTAATAGCGACATAAATTGCATTCAACGAATGCGATTTATGTGTAAGTTTCAGTCTCTTCCCATTTATTAATGAAATTACGTTATTACCCCTTTCGTTTAATTTTATTTGTCAAATATATTTAAAAATATTCATTGCTTTTATTTATTACTTTTATCATATCGAGAAAAAATAATTATTTTTTCATTTTACACTCAACATTAATTGAGCTGAGAAAGAAATGTATAAAACGTATTCAACCAATGCAATTTATGTCTAAGTTCAGTTTCTTCTCATTTATAGATAAATAACGTTACTACCCCTTCCGTTAATAATGGCATAATATTCATTCAACGAATGTGATTTCTGTGTAAGTTTAAATCTCTTCCCATTTATTGTTGATATTAAGTTATTACCCCTTCCGTTTAATTTTATTTATCCAATATTTTTGAAATATATTTATTTATTTTATTTATTATTTTTATCATATCGAGTAAGATAATTATTTTTTCATTTTATACTCAACATTAATTGACGTGAAAAAGAAAGGCATAAAACTCATTCAACGAATGCTATTTCTGTGTAAGTTTCAGTCTCTTCCTATTTATTGTTGAAATTACGTTATTACCCCTTCCTTTTAATTTTATTCGTCCAATATTTTTAAAATAAATTTATTTCTTTTATTTATTACTATTATCATATTGAGAAAAAATAATTATTTTTTCATTTTATACTCAACATTAATTAATCTGAGAAAGAAAGGTATAAAATGTATTCAACGAATGCGATTTATGTCTAAGCTTAGTTTCTTCCCATTTATAGATAAATTATGTTACTACCCCTGCCATTAATAAAGGCAGAAAATGCATTCAACGAATGTGATTTATGTGTAAGTTAAAGTCTCTTCCCATTTATTGTTGAAATTAGGTTATTACCCCTTCCGTTTAATTTTATTTGTCCAATATTTTTAAAATATATATATTTCTTTTATTTATTATTTTTATCATATCGAGTAAGATAATTATTTTTTTATTTTATACTGAACATTAATTGAGCTGAGAAAGAAAGGCATAAAACCCATTCAACGAATGCGATTTATATGTAAGTTTCAGTCTCTTTCCATTTATTAATGAAATTACGTTATTACCCATTCCGTTTAATTTTATTTGTCCAATATTTTTAATTTTTTTTTTTATTTATTAATTTTATCATATCAAGAAAAAATATTTATTTTTTTCATTTTATACTCAACATTAATTGAGCTGAGAAAGAAAGGTATAAAACGTATTCAACGAATGCGATTTATGTCTAAGTTCAGTTTCTTTCCATTTATCGATAAATAACGTTACTACCCCTTCCGTTAATAAAGGCATAAAATACATTCAACGAAAGCGATTTATATGTAAGTTTAAGTGTCTTCCCATTTATTGTTGAAATTACGTTATTACCCCTTCCGTTTAATTTTATTTGTTCAATATTTTTAAAATATATTTATTTATTTTATATATTATTTTTATCATAACGAGTAAGATAATTGTTTTTTTCATTTTATACGCAACATTAATTGAGCTTAGAAAGAAAGGCATAAAACACATTCAACGAATGCGATTTATATGTAAGTTTCAGTCTCTTCCCATTTATTAATGAAATTACGTTATTACCCATTTCGTTTAATTTTATTTGTCCAATATTTTTAAAATATATATTCATTCGTTTTATTTATTACTTTTATCATATCGAGAAAAAATAATTATTTTTTCATTTTATACTCAACATTAATTGATCTGAGAAAAAAAGGCATAAAATGTATTCAACGAATGCAATTTATGTGTAAGTTTAAGTCTCTTCCCATTTATTGTTGAAATTACGTTATTACCCCTTTCTTTTAATTTTATTTGTCCAATATTTTTAATATATATTCATTTCTTTTATTTATTACTCTTCTCATATCGAGAAATTTTTTTTTTTTTTTTTCATTTTATACTCAACATTAATTGAGCTGAGAAAGAAAGGTATAAAACGTATTCAACAAATGTTATTTATGTCTTAGTTCAGTTTCTTCCCATTTATAGGTAAATTACGTTGCTACCCCTTCCGTTAATAAAGGCATAAAATGCATTCAACGAATGCGATTTATGTGTAAGTTTAAGTCTCTTCCCAATTTATTGTTGAAATTACGTTATTACCCCTTCCGATTAATATTATTTGTCCAATATTTATAATATATATCTATTTATTATTTTTATCTTATCAAGTATGATAATTATTTTTTAATTTTATACTCAACATTAATTGAGCTGAGAAAAAAAGGCATAAAACCCATTCAACGAATGCGATTTATTTGTAAGTTTCAGTCTCTTTCCATTTATTAATGAAATTACGTTATTACCCATTTCGTTTAATTTTATTTGTCCAATATTTTAAAATATATTATTTTCTTTTATTTATTACTTTTATCATATCGAAAAAAATAAATAGTTTTTTTCATTTTTTACTCAACATTAATTTAGCTTAGAAAGAAAAGTATAAAATGTATTCAACGAATACGATTTATGTCTAAGTTCAATTTCTTCCTATTTATAGATAAATTACTTTACTACCCCTTCCGTTAATAAAGGCATAAAATGCATTCAACAAATGCGATTTATGTGTAAGTTTCAGTCTCTTACCATTTATTAATGAAATTACGTTATTACCCATTCCGTTTAATTTTATTTGTCCAATATTTTTATAGTATATTCATTTCTTTAATTTATTACTTTTATCATATCGAGAAAAAATAAGTATTTTTTTCATTTTATACTCAACATTAATTGAGCTGAGAAAGTAAGGTATAAAACGTATTCAACGAATGCGATTTATGTCTAAGTTCAGTTTCTTCCCATTTACAGATAAATTACGTTACTACCCCTTCCGTTGATACATGCATAAAATGCATTCAACGAATGCGATTTATGGGTAAGTTTAATTCTCTTCCCATTTATTGTTGAAATTATGTTATTACCCATTCCGTTTAATTTTATTTGTCCAATATTTTTAAAATATATTTATTTATTTTATTTATTATTTTTATCATATCGTGTAAGATAATTACTTTTTTATTTTATAGTCAACATTAATTGAGCTAGGAAAGAAAGACATAAAACCCATTCAACGAATGCGATTTATGTGTAAGTTTCAGTCTCTTCCCATTTATTAATGAAATTACGTTATTACCCATTCCGTTTAATTTTATTTCTCCAATATTATTACAATATATTCATTTCTTTTATTTATTACTTTTATCATATCGAGAAAAAAATATTATTTTTTTCATTTTATATTCAACATTAATTGAGCTGAGAAAGAAAGGTATAAAACGCATTCAACGAAAGCGATTTATGTGTAAGTTCAGTTTCTTCCCATTTATAGATAAATTATGTTACTACCCTTCCGTTAATAAAGGCATAAAATGCATTCAACGAATGCAATTTATGTGTAAGTTTAAGTCTCTTCCCATTTATTATTGAAATTACCTTATTACCCCTTCCTTTTAATATTATTTGTCCAATATTTTTAAAATATATTTATTTTATTTATTTATAATTTTAATCATATCGATTAAGATAATTATTTTTTTATTTTATACTCAACATTAATTGAGCTGAGAAAGAAAGGTATAAAACATATTCAACGAATGCGATCTATGTCTAAGTTCAGTTTCTTCCCATTTATAGATAAATTACGTTACTACCCCTTTCGTTAATAAAGACATAAAATGCATTCAACGAATGCGATTTATGTGTAAGTTTAATTCTCTTCCCATTTATTGTTGAAATTACGTTATTACACCTTCCGTTTAATTTTATTTGTCCAATATTTTTACAATATATTTATTCATTTTATTTATTATATCGAGTAAGATAATTATTTTTTCATTTTACACTCAACATTAATTGAGCTGATAAAGAAAGGCATAAAACTTATTCAACGAATGCAATTTATGTGTATGTTTTAGTCTCTTCACATTTATTAATGAAATTACGTTATTATTCCTTCCGTTTAATTTTATTTGTCCAATATTTTTCAATATATTCATTTCTTTTATTTATTACTTTTATCATATCGAGTAAGATAATTATTTTTTCATTTTATACTCAACATTAATTGAGCTGAGAAAGAAAGGCATAAAGTCTATTCAACGAATGCGATTTATGTGTAAGTTTCAGTCTCTTCGCATTTATTGATGAAATTACGTTATTACCCTTTCCGTTAAGAAAGGCATAAAACGCATTCAACGAATGCGAATTATGTGCAAGTTTCATTATCTTCCCATTTATTGTTGAAATTACGTTATTACCCCTTTCGTTTAATTTTATTTGTCCAATATTTTTAAATTTTATTTATTATTTTTATCATATCGAGAAAAAATAATTATTTTTTTATTTTATACTGAACATTTATTGAGTTGAGAAAGAAATGTATAAAACGTATTCAATGAATGCGATTTATGTCTAAGTTCAGTTTATTCCCATTTATAGATAAATTACGTTACTACCCCTTCCGTTATTAAAGGCATAAAATGCGTTCAACGAATGCGATTTATATGTAAGTTTCAGTCTCTTCCCAATTATTGTTGAAATTACGTTATTACCTCTTCCGTTTAATTTTATTCTTCCAATATTTTTAAAATATATTTATTTCATTTATTTATAATTTTAATCATATCGATTAAGATAATTATTTTTTTATTTTACACTCAACATTAATTGAGCTGAGAAAGAAAGTCATAAAACTCATTCAACGAATGCGATTTATGTGTAAGTTTCAGTCTCTTCCCATTTATTAATGAAATTACGTTATTACCCATTCCGTTTAATTTTATTTGTCCAATATTTTAAAATATATTCTTTTCTTTTATTTATTACTTTTATCATATCGAAAAAAATAAATAATTTTTTTCATTTTTTACTCAACATTAATTTTGCTTAGAAAGAAAAGTATAAAACGTATTCAACGAATGCGATTTATGTCTAAGTTCAGTTTCTTCCCATTTATAGATAAATTACGTTACTACCCCTTCGTTAATAAAGGCATAAAATGCATTCAACGAATGCGATTTATGTGTAAGTTTAAGTCTCTTCCCATTTATTGTTGAAATTACGTTATTATTCCTTCCGTTTAATTTTATTTGTCCAATATTTTTAAAATATATTCATTTCTTTTATTTATTACTTTTATCATATTGAGAAAAAATAATTATTTTTTCATTTTATACTCAAAATTAATTGAGCGGAGAAAAAAAGGCATAAAACTCATTCAACGAATGCGATTTATGTGTAAGTTTCATTCTCTCCCATTTATTGTTGAAATTACGTTATTATCCCTTCCGTTTAATTTTATTTGTCCAATATTTTTAAAATATATATATATATTTTATTTATTAATTTTATTATATCGAAAAACAATAATTATTTTTTCATTTTATACTTAACATTAATTGTGCTAAGAAAGAAATACGTAAAACGAATTCAACGAATGCTATTTATGTGTAAGTTTCAATCTCTTCCTATTTATTGTTTAAATTACGTTATTACCTTTTCCGTTTAATTTTATTTTTCCAATATTTTAAAAATATATTTATTTATTTTATTTATTATTTTTATCATTTCGAGTAAGATAATTATTTTTTCATTTTATATTCAACATTAATTGAGCGCAGAAAGAAAGGCTTAAAACCCATTCAACGAATGCGATTTATGTGTAAGTTTCAATCTCTTCCTATTTATTGACTAAATAACGTTATTACCCCTTCCGTTTAATTTTATTTGTCGAATATTTTTAAAATATATTTATTTATTTTATTTATTATTTTTATCATATCGAGTGAGATAATTATTTTTTTATTTTTTACTCAACATTAATTGAGCTGAGAAAGAAAGGCATAAAACCCATTCAACGAATGCGATTGATGTGTAAGTTTCATTTTCTCCCATTTATTGGTGAAATTACGTTATTATCCCTTCCGTTTAATTTTATTTGTCCAATATTTTTAAAATATATATATATTTTATATTTATTACTTTTATTATATCAAAAAACGATAATTATTTTTTTATTTTATACTTAACATTAATTGTGCTGAGAAAGAAATACGTAAAACGAATTCAACGAATGCTATTTATGTGTAAGTTTCAATCTCTTCCTATTTATTGTTTAAATTACGTTATTACCTTTTCTGTTTAATTTTATTTGTCCAATATTTTAAAAATATATTTATTTATTTTATTTATTATTTTTATCATATCGAGTAAGATAATTATTTTTTCATTTTATATTCAACATTAATTGAGCGCAGAAAGAAAGGCTTAAAACTCATTCAACGAATGCGATTTATGTGTAAGTTTCAATCTCTTCCCATTTATTGACTAAATAACGTTATTACCCCTTCCATTTAATTTTATTTGTCAAATATTTTTAAAATATATTTATTTATTTTATTTATTATTTTTATCATATCGAGTGAGATAATTATTTTTTTATTTTATACTCAACATTAATTGAGCTGAGAAAGAAAGGCATAAAACCCATTCAACGAATGCGATTTATGTGTAAGTTTCATTCTCTCCCATTTATTGGTGAAATTACGTTATTATCCCTTCCGTTTAATTTTATTTGTCCAATATTTTTAAAATATATATATATTTTATATTTATTACTTTTATTATATCGAAAAACGATAATTATTTTTTCATTTTATACTTAACATTAATTGTGCTGAGAAAGAAATACGTAAAATGAATTCAACGAATGCAATTTATGTGTAAGTTTCAATCTCTTCCTATTTATTGTTTAAATTACGTTATTACCTCTTCCGTTTAATTTTATTTGTCCAATATTTTTAAAATATATTTATTTTATTTATTATTTTTATCATATCGAGTAAGATAATTATTTTTTCATTTTATATTCAACATTAATTTAGCGGAGAAAGAAAGACTTAAAACCCATTCAACGAATGCGATTTATGTGTAAATTTCAATCTCTTTCCATTTATTGACTAAATAACGTTATTACCCCTTCCGTTTAATTTTATTTGTCAAATATTTTTAAAATATATATATTTTTTTTTTAATTATTTTTATCATATCGAGTAAGATAATTATTTTTTCATTTTATACTCAACATTAATTGAGCTGAGAAAGAAAGGCATAAAACCCATTTAACGAATGTGATTTATGTATTAGTTTCAGTCTCTTCCAATTTATTAATGAAATTACGTTATTACCCATTCCGTTTAATTTTATTTGTCAAATATTTTTACAATACATTCATTTCTTTTATTTATTACTTTTATCATATCTAGAAAAAATTATTACTTTTTTCATTTTATACTCAACATTAATTGAACTGAGAAAGAAAGGTATAAAATGTATTCAACGAATGCGATTTATGTCTAAGTTCAGTTTCATTCCATTTATAGATAAATTACGTTACTACCCCTTCCCTTAATATAGGCATAAAATGAATTCAACGAATGCGATTTATGTGTAAGTTTAAGTCTCTTCCCATTTATTGTTGAAATTACGTTATTACTCCTTCGTTTAATTTTATTCGTCCAGTATTTTAAAAATATATTTATTTATTTTATTTATTATTTTATCATATCGAGTAAGATAATTATTTTGTCATTTTATACTCAACATTAATTGAGCTGAGAAAGAAAGGCATAAAACTCATTCAATGAATGAGATTTATCTGTAAGTTTCAGTCTCTTCCCATTTATTAATGAAATTACGTTATTACCCATTCCGTTTAATTTTATTTGTTCAATGTTTTAAAATATATTCTTTTCTTTTATTTATTACTTTTATCATATCGAAAAAAATAATAATTTTTTTTCATTTTTTACTCAACATTAATTTAGCTTAGAAAGAAAGGTATAAAACGTATTCAACGAATGCGATTTATGTCTAAGTTCAGTTTCTTCCCATTTATAGATAAATTACGTTACTACCCGTTCCGTTAATAAAGGCATAAAATGCATTCAACGAATGCGATTTATGTGTAAGTTTAAGTATCTTCCCATTTATTGTTGAAATTACGTTATTATTCCTTCCGTTTAATTTTATTTGTTCAATATTTTAAAAATATATTCATTTCTTTTATTTATTACTTTTATCATATTGAGAAAAAATAATTATTTTTTCATTTTATACTCAACATTAATTGAGCGGAGAAAGAAAGGCATAAAACTCATTCAACGAATGCGATTTATGTGTAACTTTCATTCTCTCCCATTTATTGTTGAAATTACGTTATTACCCCTTCGTTTAATTTTATTCGTCCAGTATTTTAAAAATATATTTATTTATTTTATTTATTATTTTATCATATCGAGTAAGATAATTATTTTGTCATTTTATACTCAACATTAATTGAGCTGAGAAAGAAAGGCATAAAACGGATTCAACAAATGCGATTTATTTGTAAGTTTCAGTCTCTTCCCATTTATTAATGAAAATACGTTATTAACCATTCCTTTTAATTTTATTTGTCCAATATTTTTAAAATTTATTCATTTCTTTTATTTATTACTTTTATCATATCGAGAAAAAATAATTATTTTTTTCATTTTATACTCAACATTAATTGAGCTGAGAAAGAAAGGTATAAAACGTATTCAACGAATGCGATTTATGTCTAAGTTCAATTTCTTCCCATTTATAGATAAATTACGTTACTACCCCTTCCGTTAATAAATGCATAAAATGCATTCAACGAATGTGATTTATGTGTAAGTTTAAGTCTCTTCCCATTTATTGTTGAAATTACGTTATTATTCCTTCCGTTTAATTTTATTTGTCCAATATTTTTAAAATATATTTATTTATTTTATTTATTATTTTTATCATATCGTGTAAGATAATTATTTTTTCATTTTATACTCAACATTAATTGAGCTAAGAAAGAAAGGCATTAAACCCATTCAACGAATGCGATTTATGTGTAAGTTTCAGTCTCTTCCCATTTATTAATGAAATTACGTTATTACCCATTACGTTTAATTTTATTTCTCCAATATTTTTTAAATATATTAATTTCTTTTATTTATTACTTTTATCATATCGAGAAAAAATAATTATTTTTTTCATTTTATCGTCAACATTAATTGAGCTGAGAAAGAAAGGTATAAAACGTATTCAACGAATGCTATTTATGTCTAAGTTCAGTTTCTTCCCATTTATAAATAAATTACGTTACTACCCCTTCCGTTAATACAGGCATAAAATGCATTCAACGAATGCGATTTATGTGTAAGTTTAAGTCTCTATCCATTTATTGTTGAAATTATGTTATTACCCCTTCCGTTTAATTTTATTTGTCCAATATTTTTAAAATATATTTATTTATTTTATTTATTATTTTTATCATACCGAGTAAGATAATTATTTTTTCATTTTATACTCAACATTAATTGAGCTGAGAAAGAAAGGCATAAAACTCAATCAACGAATGCGATTTATGTGTAAGTTTCATTCTCTTCCCATTTATTGTTGAAATTACGTCATTATCCCTACCGTTTAATTTTATTTGTTCAATATTTTTAAAATATATTTATTTCTTTTATTTATTACTTTTATTATATCGAAAAACAATAATTATTTTTTCATTTTATACTTAACATTAATTGAGCTGAGAAAGAAAGACGTAAAAGGCATTTAACGAATGCGATTTATGTGTAAGTTTCAGTCTCTTCCCATTTATTGTTGAAATTACGTTATTACCTCTTCCGTTTAATTTTATTTGTCCAATATTTTAAAAATATATATTTATTTATGTTATTTTTTTTTTTTTCATATCGAGTAAGATAATTATTTTTTTATTTTATACTCAACATTAATTTAGTAGAGAAAGAAAGGCATAAAATGCATTCAACGAATGCGATTTATTTGTAAGTTTCAGTCTCTTTCCATTTATTGTTGAAATTACATTATTACCCCTTACGTTTAATTTTATTTGTCCAATATTTTTAAAATATATGTATTTCTTTTATTTATTACTTTTATCATATCGAAAAACGATAATTATTTTTTCATTTTATACTTAACATTATTTGAGCTGAGAAAGAAAGACGTAAAACGCGTTCAACGAATGCGATTTATGTGTAGTTTCAGTCTTTTCCCATTTATTGTTGAAATTACGTTATTACCTCTTCCGTGAAATTTTATTTGACCAATATTTTTAAAATATATTTATTTATTTTATTTATTATTTTTATCATATCGAGTAAGATAATAATTTTTTCATTTTATACTCAACATTAATAGAGCTGAGAAAGAAAGGCATAAAATGCATTCAACGAATGCGATTTATGTGTAAGTTTCAGTCTCTTCCCAGTTATTGTTGAAATTACGTTATTACCTCTTCCGTTTAATTTTATTTTTTCAATATTTTTAAAATATATTTATTTATTTTATTTATTATTTTTATCATATCGAGTAAGATAATTATTTTTTCATTTTATACTCAACAATAATTGAGTTGAGAAAGAAATGCATAAAACTTATTCAACGAATATGATTTATGTGTAAGTTTCAGTCTCTCCTATTTATTATTGAAATTGTGTTATCACCCTTCCGTTTAATTTTATATGTCCAATATTTTTAAAATAAATTTATTACTTTTATCATATCGAGAAAATATAATTATTTTTTCATTTTATACTCAATATTAGTTGAGCTGAAAAAGAAAGGCATAAAACGCATTCAACGAATGCGGTTTATGTGTAAGTTTCAGTTTCTTCCCATTTCTAATAAATTCGATTAGATGTTTATACTTTGTATAAATTATATGCTTATAGTTTGTATTTGGATGAGAGGATTTTGTATAGTTTGTTTGGATCGAAAGTGCAATAGCATATAATATTAGATTGCTCTTTTTCTTTCTTCTTCTTCCATATTTTTCATTGAGGTATCAACTATATTCTTTTATTTGTTTATATGATACTATTTTTGGAGCTGGTCATTTTTAATTATTATATAATAATAATAATAATAATAATAATAGAAATGTTTATATGTAATTCACACAAAGAAGATTAATTTATATATATGACTTTTCTTTAACACTTTAAATACAAATTTGTTATTAAGAGAACTAAATGACGAAATTTAATTTTTTCTTAATCAATTAGAGAGTTAAAGAAATTATTTTTAGTTATATATATATATATGATCTCTAATTTTAATATATTTATTTATTTTATTTATTACTTTTATTATATCAAGAAAAGATAATTATTTTTTTCATTTTATACTCAACATTAATTGAGTTGAGAAAGAAAGACATAAAACGCAATCAACGAACGCGATTTATTTGTAAGTTTCAGTTTCTTCCCATTTATTGATGAAATTAAGTTATTACCCCTTCCGTTAATAAAGGCATAAAACGCATTCAACGAATTCGATTTATGTGTAACTTAAAGTCTCTTCCCATTTATTATTGAAATTACGTTATTACTCTTTCCGTTTAATTTTATTTGTCTACAATTTTTTAATCATGTTATGACTTGAGTGGAAGAGGGATTGTTTCTTTTCCTTCATTTGGGTAGGGTCTAGAGGGGTAAAAATGAACAAGTGAGATAATTTTTTAAAGTAATACAACATTTTTTAAATTTTAAAAAATAATTTTAGAATTAATTCAATAAATACAGATATGCTAATGAAAAAGGTAAATATACATTATTTATTACACAATCCATTATATTTTCCCATTTTCCCTAAATATCTCTAAATATTCCAAAGAACCAACTTACCTTATTTTGGTAGGTCTACTATTTTTTCGATTTATATGAGAGGCTTTATTGGTAAGATTTTTTAGGTTAATTTTGTATAAAAGTGTACAGTATTATAATACTTATATTAAATTATGTGGTGTAAATATTCTTTTTCAATACACATAGAGCATAATTTTTCCTATTTTTTATTATATATTGTTTTTTAAATTATTTTCTCATTTTAAATAAAAGATTTTGCTAATAAATACCAAAAACATTTTTCAGTTATTCTATTTCTTTTTATTTTTTTGGAAACTACTTTCCCTTTTTCAATTTAATGTCTGTCCTTTAGGCTTTATTATATGCTGTCAAAATACAAAAGTTAAAGGAAGATACCACAAATTGTCGATAAACAGTTCACAGTTATATTAATAGTACTTATTAGTAAATAGTGGCAGGATAAATTGCGTTAAATATATAGCGGAAATACTTTAACTTTAGAAAGATGATAGAACTCTCGCAAAATTTAGGAGTGCAAATAATACAAAAATATTATGTTCAGCTTTGATGCATGTGTTTATTTTAAAGTGATAAAAAATAAATCAAAATCACAAATAAAATATGAAGAATAAGTACAATTATGTTCCTTCCTTAATTTTTTTCTCTCATGATAAGATCTCCCCATGATTCGAGGGTCATTAGTGGTATATTTCTCAAATTAGGATAATTTGAATTTGATGTCTTTATGAATATTTCATGAATTTACAGAATATTTGAGATTTGTTTCATAACGGAAACTGGATCGATCTATTCTATGGTGAAGCATCTGAAGCATAACTGCACATATCTTTGTGAATATTCCATGAATTTGCAGAAATTGGAGATGTCTTTTCAAGTTAATATAGTACTCTTTCTATATGCATGAACTAGGGTTTAATTAGGTTTGAGTGACCTCCAATAATTCTAATTGTAATTGAACACACCTCATAGAATCTCAACTTAAATTGAACACGTCTTATAGAGTCCAACAAAATTTCAATGTCTACCGCATGCATCTATTGTCAAATCGATATTTTGATTATACGATAACTAAAAAGACAAAAGCGCAAGAGGAGCAATTTTGTCCAAAATTTACTTACATTGGGCATTGGCTGACCAATTAAATATTTAAATAATTAATTATAGATTAAATATAAACGTCTAAATAGGGTACATCATAAAACTAACACCAAATAAATTAGTCGAAATTAATTTAATGACAAGACTACTTGTTTAATTTGCTATCTGTATCGTCTTATCCTCTAAATATATATTAACAAAATATTCCAAATTCATTTAATTTCAATGTATCTACTAGAACCCATATTATTTAATAATTGTTGTATTATATAAGCTTACCAATGCAAAATATAACACGTAACAAGTGTGACCTACAAATCATAACGTGCTAGCAACAAATACAGATTTTTTAAGACAATATATTTTCTATTCTTTTGTAACATAATAAGTTTTGAACTAATTTAATTTAAATGTATAATTCAAGAATCATCAGCTATAGTGGAGAAGTTGCATCAATCAATAGCTAATTTCACATAAATTTCAAGTTAAAATTGTAATATAATCAAAAAAATATTAGATGATTCTTTGTTATTTTTATCTACCCAAGTTTTTGTGAGCAAAATTACTTGATATACATTGTGCTGATAGAAATAATAAATGCTTGATGAAATAGTATTCGGTAAAATAATTGTGGATTAGAGATTAACAAGCAGGGTCGACTTAACAAGAGTGGGGGCCTAAAGCGAAACTTAAGAGAGGGGCATACTATTTTATTTTTTTCATCATATATATTTTTATTTAAAATCTATTTTCTAGCTTTTTTTATATGCGAAATCATTAATTACTGTTTTATAATCGATTTGTTTTAATAATTTATTTTCAATTGATATTATAGCTAATCCATTAAATCTGACATTGTTGCTCTTAAATAAGATTTAAACAATTTTAGTTTTGAAAAACTTCTTTGGGCTGAGGCAACAGTTACAAGAGTTGTTAACATTATTCTATAAACAATATGTGTATTTGGAAAAGAATCAAGTCTTTTTATTTGATTGAGTATTTTCATTAGATCATTATTTAATAATTGTATTATTTCTCTTAACACTTTTAATTCAAAAAAATAAAAATAAATCTAAATCATCAACATCAGCATAATTACTATGTGTTAAAGAAAGTTTAAGGTTAAGACAGTTTTTTTTTAAAAATTCTCATCATCTAGTGATCTCAATATTTTACCTCTAAATAAAAAATTAAATAAAAAATATTTGCATATGCTTCAATTGGTTCAAATCTATTTTGAAGTAAACAAATAACTTGATCTACTATATATATATATACACATAAAGTAATCAATTCTAAAAAATTCCTCAAGAGACTTTGTGATTTGTTATCAATATTTTCATCAAATTGTTTCTTACGAAATTCAGGTTATATATTCATCTTATATGCAATTTTCTTAGTAGAAATCATAGCACTCATAGTATATACACAAATCCACGAATTATACAAACGAGACACCTTAAACTGTAGCTTTAGCCCGTAAATATGCAAACTATAGCTATGGAACATAATTAAGTTTATTATAGTGGCTATTTGCGAAAGTACCTTTTTTTTCTAATATGGAGCCCCAAGCGATGGCTTTAGTGTCCTAGGGGTTAAGACGGCATGTTAACATGTTTCTCTTTGCTTCTCCAAAGTCAATAATCTTACTAGTATATATTTTAAAATTTAAAGAAGAAAAATGCAAATAATATTATCTTTTTCGAATATCATAAATGCCCGTTTGTCCAATGCACGTTTATATTGTTGGTAGTTGGTACATTCCACTCATAAACAAGTTCACTAATTTATTTTATAATATTGTACTTGCCTATATTGGAAAACGCATAAATGTAAAAGTGTCATTAGTCACAATGTAATAATATAGAGGGGTTAATTATGTTTTATTGTGGAGAGCGGTAGCTGGATAAGAAACAATCATATATTGGTTTTGCTTATAACTTCTACGATGTTTGGTAGGTAGATAGGAAATAAATTATTCATGTATAAAATTAATATGATGTTTGGTTGAGAATTTAGAAACCCGCATAACTAACTAATACATGTATAAATTATGAGGGAATTTATGTAGTATTTATGTAGGATATAAAGTGAAATAACTAATAATACATAACTATACATGAATAACTAATTCCTGCATTATTAATACACTAGTGCACTTGTCCGTGCTTCGCACGGATATAAAAAGGTACTAAATATATTTTAAAATAATTAATAAATGATATAATAAATACAAATTAAGTTACGATTCTGATATTATCTATTCAAAAAATTGCTAAAAAATCTCATGCTGCATTTTCAATTTAAAATTGCTGATAAAAAAGACGAAAACGTAAAAAATTATATGAAAAGCTTCAGTTAAGTAACAATCTAATTATCATAGTTTCATAATAAATTCAATGATTCTTTTAGTAATATTATTGGTTCAACCAACAATACTAAATCTACTCGATCATAAATTACGTGACTTTTTTTTTTGTATAAATGACTTTATAATAAAAAAAATAAACAAATCAAAATATATTTGTGCTAAATCATGGTGAGAAAAAAATACTTGAATTATATTCGAACATATTTATGCTCGAGATTCAAAAGTTAGAGAATTTTTTTTGATATTTGATGATCGTACTGGCATTCATTTACTATATATTTGTGTCGCATAAGATCCATTAATATTAAAAAAATAAATTAAACTTTCATTCGTATAGTATGCATTGCGAGAAGAGAGAATTAAGTTGCTATAGTGAAACACTGTTGTTGAGGTTTTACTTTTACAATAAAAATAAAATAAAATAAATCACATAATTTAATCATATAGAGAAGAAATAATTTTAAAAAAGAATACGTGTATGCAACGTTGAAGATGTAGAAAAAGTACCAAGAGTTGAATAATTTTTTACAACACTTATTACAATATTATTGTGGTAATTATTATACATGTCTCAAAATAGGTTTTTATAAATGTCATTTTAAGGAGTTGTAAATTTGTATATTAAATAATTTGAAGGTTATGAATATGAAAGGTTAGGAGTTATAGACATTACTAAATTAATTAAGATTTAAATTTATGTAATTGAAGAGATATGAATTAAGAAGATGATTTTATAAAATAAAATAATTGAAAAAAAATTTAGAAAAAATGTCAAAAAAAAAAAATCACAAAAAAATAAACAAAAAGGATATTTGGTCATTGAGAGGCGCCACATCACTTTTTATTTTTTATCTAGCTATATATATATATATATATATTGATGTTATTTATATCTCTTCCCCTGTTTTTGGCTTTTATCGTTATTGTATTTAACTTTTCTCTTTTTTATTTATTAATTTATGTACTTTACATTAATTCCACATTAGTCTTGCTTTATTATTTCAATAAAACCTGAAAAGTGAAACATCCACTCTCTTCCTTAACCGATTAGAAAATAAATGTTTATCATTTCTAATAAATTCAATTATATGCTTATACTTTGTATAAATTAAATGCTTATAGTTTGTATTTGGATGAGAGGATTTTGTATAGTTTGTTTGGATGGAAAGTGTAATAGCATATAATATTAGATTGTTCTTTTTCTTTCTTTCTTCTTCCATATTTTTCATTGAGATATCAACTATATTCTTTTAATTGTTTATATGATACAATTTTTGGAGCTGTTCATTTTTAATTATTACATAATAATAATAATAGAAATGTTTTTTATGTAATTCACACAAAGAAGATTAATTTATATATATGACTTTTGTTTAACACTTTAAACACAAATTTGTTATTAAGAGAACTAAATGACGAAATTTAATTTTTTTCTTAATCAATAAGAGAGTTAAAGAAATTATTTTTAGTTATATATATATATATATATATATATATATATATGATCTCTAA
>JAJONR010002450.1:0-87794 GCA_029582245.1 Solanum etuberosum | reverse complement strand
GGAGGGAGATTAACACTAGTCAAATCTGTGTTGGATTCCCTTCCTTCCTATATGATGAGCCTATTTCCTATACCAAAGAGTATTGTGAAGAGAATAAATTTGCTCAGAAGAACTTTTTTGTGGAATGGAAACAAGGAGCAGAAAGGTTACAACCTTGTAAAATGGGATGCTGTAATACTTCACAAGAAGCAGGGGGGATTAGGTATCAAGAAACTCGGCCTCCAAAACTCTCGTCTTTTGCAAAAATGGTTATGGAGGTTCTGTGCTGAGGATATGCCTTTATGGAAAAGAATCATCATTGAGAAATATGGACTTCAAAGTCACTGGATCACTGAAGACGTCCTTGGAACTTTTGGTTGTAGTGTTGGAAGACTATTCGGAGACTCTGGCCCCAGTTTCAAAAAAATATTCAACTCAAGGTGGGTAATGGCGTGAAGATTGAGTTCTGGAATGAACTTTGGATAGGTGAAATGAGCTTGAAATCTCTCTTTCCTGATCTGTTCCTCCTCAGCCAACAGGCTAGGGCCATGTGGAGCATACAAGGTTGGAATTTCAATTTCAGAAGGGCCCTAAATGATTGGGAGGTTCAAAGAGTTGCAGATTTTCTTATGGTGATAAATGATTTCAATGGAACTACCAATGCACTGTGAAGTCAAAGTCCCCTAAAAAGTTTCTTGTTTCGTGTGGAAACTTCACAGCAAGGGTGCGTTCACTGTGAAGTCATGCTATTAGAGGAGAAATACTGGCCAACTACAGATTAGGAACTGGCCTTGGAAACTAATCTGGAAAGCCAAAGTCCCCTTAAAAATTTCTTGTTTCGTGTGGCTAGTTTGCAGAAAAGCTTGTTTGACTCATGAAGTACTACAGAGAAGAAGTAGACAGATTTGCTCAAGATGTTTTATGTGTGACCAGGATGCTGAAATAAATAGTCCTCTATTTCTACACTGTAAAACAACTACAAATCTATGGAACATGTTCTTGTGTATACTTGGAGTGAGTTGGGTGGTTCCCAAAACTACTGAAAGTATGATGGACTGCTGGAAAGAGATTGGAAGAAGAGAGTCAGAAGAGGACCGGTGGGAATTGATCCCTGCAAGCATCTGGTGGACATTGTGGAAGGAAAGAAATGCAAGACGCTTTGAAGACAAAAGCAACAACATTCAAAAAATCAGAATGAATTGTCTTAGTCTTCTATATTTTTGGTGTAAACAGGATATGGTGGGGGATATAGAACTTTTTGTTGATTTTATAGGGAAATTGTAAAGCTCCATAGACTAGTTCTTATGGCCTTCTGTTATTTACCCTATGGGATGTAAGTGCTCACTCTTATCATTGTTTGGATGATGGAATTTTGTGAATACACAGTTACTTGTAACTCAAAAAAAAAAGTTTCATATCTTTACATGGTATCAGTGCCAGACCCATCCCAATTTTTTGTTCACCGATGTTGGGACCCCATTTAGAAGTGTTCACGCTCCAGTTGAGGTCTGGGCGTGCGGGGGAGTGTTAAGATGTTCCACATCGGTAGAAGGTTGGGAATTTGGTCTCCTTATATGGACTTGGACAAACCTCCCCTCATGAGCTAGCTTTTGGGGTTGAGTTAGGCCCAGGTGCCATATCTTTATGGTATCAAAGCTTTGGTGAGAAACATCCAGAAAAAGAAAATACAGTCACGTGTGTCAATTCCTTATGAGAGTACAGGCTGTTTGTGACTCCTTCATTTTCCTTCAGTGCTGTGCGAAAACCAACAGGGTCCTGGTAGTGTTGGCGCCAAATCCCTGTAAGCTTTTCGGCAGCCGACCCTGCACATGCCGCCAAAAGCTAGTGTTCCGACGAGCAAGTAAAGTCACATGTGCGGTGATTTTCTTGCATTTTTCAAGTCTGTTCTATTTTGCTGAGGTCGCCTATTGTTTCCGACCACAACCCACAAAAGTTTACTGGAAAATAGTTGACAGAAAAGTGTTTTATGGCTGCACGATACTATTTTTCCAGCGTTACAGCATTGTTCTGATCTGTTCCTATTTCGTTGAGGTGGCCGTACTCTTCCAAGCACTTCCTATCAGTTTGCTGCCAAGTTCCAATTACTTTTCTTTTTCCGGAGAAGTTCCAGCAGCTTCTGACCTATCCAACAACTTTCTTGCATCTTCTGAACATATTTTTAAGAAAGCTTCTAGAATGAACTATTGTAGTGTCTTGGATACGTATCTTAAAGATATGTTTAGAAGTTCTAGATTCTTGTTAAATAGTTAGAAGATTAAGTTGTCATGATTTTCCTTGTAGATGTATCTGGAGCATCCCTACACAAGTATAAATAGGGTTGGCAGTCATTTGTAGTCAACCCAAAAAAAAATCCAATTCAAAGCAATTCATGCCAATTCAAAAGTCTTCTTCCATAACAAAGTTCTACTATCTAAATTCTTCCTTCTTTCATAGCTTCCTCTTCTTTAGTGGAATCTTCCTACCATAATTAATGATCTTGGGCTAGCAGAAGGTCTTTCCAATTATATTTTCTTTTGTTATTCTCTACAATATCATGCCTTGGAGAACAAGCTCACCTAATCCCTTGATTTCTACCACCAAAGCCATTCCTAATCATCAATAATAGTTCCTTCCATATTCTAGCAAGGAAACATAATAAACAACGTGAATTCAACACTATGGTTCCCAAACCCTTTGCGGCCCTGGATTATTTACACAGCTAACTTCAAATCCTAGGCTACAGCTTCTATATTCAAGACTAAATTCAAGTTTACTCATGAAAATTTGTCTATTTCCTTCTCTGTCTTGCTAAAATCTTCTTGGTAGATCATTGAGTCGTAATTTCATCTTCTCAAGTAGCTGTATACTATGTGGCTCGTTTTCCAAAAACGCGAGACAATGTGAAAATGCAGTTTTTGCACCTAAATGAGAACACCATTAGAAGTATGCAAAACCCTTTCTGCCGTGGTACGCGTCGCAGAAGAACCTACCTGCACTTGGCTCACTGACAGCTTTTTTCTGCATCTTCTACGGCATGGGAAAATACCCCTTCCACTACTTTATCTTTATGAACTTTGTGCCTCTATCTTCTTGAAGTACGAAGCTTAATATGTCCATGTCGTAGGAACTTGGTTTGTTGGTTTTACTTTCATTTGACATCCTGTATTTGTAGAAGTTGTCGTTGTGTGATCAAAGGGTCACAGGTTCAAGCCATGGAAACTCCTTCTCACAGTAATGCTTGGTAAGGGTGTTCACAATGGACTTAATGTGGTTCGGTCTTCCCCGAACCCAAGCGTAGCGCACTCGGCTTCCCTTTTTGTTTAGACCCTGGTTCCGCCAAACATCCTGTAACACATGTTTGTAGCCTTGAACTTGATCTTTATATCATTTGAAACTTGTTCGTGATTCAGGGTATTACACGTTCTCCGTCCGTCTGTCGATTCATTAAACATTGTAAATTTTTGTAGTACATAGATTCATGTCATCTCACATACATCAGACACATATGGGACACATGAGGACTCTGACTGTCCATATCTTATGTATTCATCTCCCTTTGGGCATTTGATAAGATGCGGAACGACTTCTTCAGAAAATCTACTTCTTAGGATACACATTCTTCCAGTGCTTCTAATTCAATGAGATGAACAACTGATAAAGCTTCTAATTCAGCTATTCTCCCTTGAGATTTTTGCAAATTAGGTTTGCCTCTATAGCTTCTGTACAGACCAAAATCACATACTTTAAGAATCTTACTTTTACAGATATGTTTAGTTGCTTACCAGGGAAAACTGGACACATCTCTTATTGAAAAGAGTTTACTTCAAGGATAGCTCAATTTGAAGTCATCCATAGAATTACAATCCACGTATGATACTGTTTTCTGAGTACAAACTTCATGCACTTACAAGGTCTTCTGTATTTAGCAGGCTAATCTTAGAAGAGTGTGAAGGATTAACAGGGTTAAAATGGGTCCTCAAGGAACCCTGGTTTTCAAAATGATTGAAGATACATGAGTGTTTTTGTCATTAATAATTATCTGACGTATTCTCTCTTATTGGGTCTTTTGTATTTATAGTCCACCTTCGAAGAGGCAAAAGGATAAAAGGGTTTAAAGGTATATTCTCAAGGAACTATCTGATTTTCAAAATTATCACTATCTTATAAGACGAGTTTGATGCCAAAGTAGGCTTTGACATCTATGCAGTTTGGTCATTTTAATAATATAAAATCACATGATTGGGTTAATAACTTTTGAGCTGATTCAAAATCATCAAAAAATTTCAAAAATAAATCATCAAAATAATTAGAGGTTGTTTGGTAGTTGATTAGAATTATACCGGTATTAGCAATGCATGAATTAGTTATAAGGTAATTTATGTATTTTTTGATGACCAAACAACGAGATAATTTATGTATACTTGCATAAAATAATACATAGATTCTCTTATAACTTATACGAGTATTATTTATGCATGTTTCTAAATTGCAAATCAATCACCGTTTTAATTTTATACATGAATAACTTACCTCATAACCAGCTACCAAACATGGTATTGGTTATGTAAGATTTGATACCTGCATAACTCACTTCCAAATCAGCTACCAAATGAACCCTTATTTATTATACCTAGCAACTTGTTTAGCTCTCCTTCAGGCTTTAACTAATTAACTTTAATTCATTTTATTGTTTTTAACTTAGATTAGATATTTTCTATGATCCATATTATATGGTATTTTTAACTTTTATATTTACTTCAAAATAAATGTTTTGTTACATAATCAAGAATACATTATTTTCATTTTCTTAAAATACCCTTATTTAGATAAGTAAATTTTGACATAATGAAAAAATCATATTAAATGGGTACGATTTTATCAAGGGTAATTTAGAACATATTTACCTTTTTAGGAATAAGTGAATTTCTTATGTGGTGATGAGTCAGAGGGATTAGAAGATATCTATGATGCTCTAAATTAAAACCATTTGTTTTATTGCTCAAAATTCTCCCATATTTTAACTAAGCACTAATACATTTGATTATATTATTTCTTGTTCTTTTTATTATAAATGACATTTGATTTCTAATGTTTGACTGTTAATATAGTTAGTAGAGAAGAAAAATGTAAATATCACTGTATTTAAAAAATATAAAATACTGCAACGGAAACTACGAAATTCAGCTAATGGTGATTCGGCCTGTGCAGAGCACGAACTTCCCCGTTTCTAGTAGTCATAGATATGCAGGTTATCTTTCCTATTAATATTATCAGATGAGTAAAGAAAGCAGCCAACAGTAGTGGTTACAATTTCTATTCTAGGAAAATAGAAATTAACAATTCTAATTGGTGCTCAAACTGTAAAAGAAACCTGTTATTAAAACTCCAACTTATACTTGATTTGCTTGTGGTTTCAGGTATCCAACATTTTTTGATGATATTGCTGCACGCCTGCTTCCAATCATCCCCCTTATCATATATAGACTCATTGAAAATGACGCTATGGATGCGGCTGATAGAGTTCTTCAAGTTTATTCAACCTTCCTTCATTACTATCCTCTGAACTTTATGTTTGTTCGTGATATACTTTCTTATTTCTATGGTCATCTTCCTGGAAAGCTAATACTCCGTATACTGAATATCTTAGATATTAAAAAGGTGATGGTGGTTGATGCTCCGTAACTTGCTAGTTTGTTTTCCCTTCTCTTTTAGTAATTATTGAATCATTCTCTTTTTCTTTTTTTCTATGCAGATACCATTTTCAGAGTCATTCCCGCAACATATCAACTCATCAAATGCAGCCATGTGCCCACCATTGGACTACTTTGCTACTCTTTTGTTAGGACTGGTGAATCATGTTATTCCTGCTTTAAATAATAGCTCCAAATGTGCAGCGATGGGAGATTTTGCAAATAATTCTACCCGTGCTCCCCATGGAAAGATCCCAGCAACATCACAATCTGGGCCAACTAATTTTTTTGACGGGCAGAAACCCTATTATCAGATGCAAGACCCTGGGACATCCACCCAACTTACTCTTGAAACAGCTGTCATAGAATTACTTTCTCTTCCTATTTCGCCATCACAGATTGTCTCATCTCTAGTTCAAATTGTTGTTCACATACAACCAACCCTTGTCCAATCCAGCAGTGGGCTGCATGGAGCTCCTGGTAGTTCTGGACAAGGCTCTATTTTGCCTACTTCTCCTTCAGGGGGAAGTACTGATTCTTTGGGTGCAACTAGGACGACTCCATCAGTTTCAGGAATGAATACTTCTAATTTTGTTTCACGTAGTGGTTATACTTGCCAGCAGCTGTCTTGCTTGTTAATCCAAGCATGTGGTCTTCTTTTGGCACAACTTCCTCCAGAATTTCATGTGCAGCTATATGTTGAAGCTGCACGCATAATAAAAGAAAGTTGGTGGCTTACTGATGCTAAAAGGTCAGTGGGTGAATTAGAATCGGCTGTTAGCTATGCTCTACTAGACCCCACCTGGGCTGCACAGGATAATACCTCAACAGCCATTGGTATGCTTTCTTAACCAATCTGGGATAGCTTTACTTTTTTGTTTGCCCACTCCCTTTGTCTCTATCGATTGACCTCTATTGATTGGTATGCTGATCATGAGAATCCAAAAATTCTAGGTGAAAAAAAGTAAGTAAAAATAATGATCTTGGTCGCTGAAGTAATGTGTTATACCGGTTTTAGTTCCATATTACTTAACTACACATATGTAAACTTTAATAGAACAATACAGAAATTTTTACTACTTGAAGTTAACGGAAACCAGTGGAAAATATTTCTATTAACAGAATTTTGATTATAAAAATAAAAAAGTAAAAGAAAAGGAGTAGCAAAACTTGATGAGACACCACTTCCTCCTCCAACCTGCCCCTTGCTGATTCTCTTCGATCTCCTGTTCATCCTCCTACTGCTTTCACCAGAGAAAACATGGTCAAGTTATTCAAACTAAACCATCTGCTTACTAGTAGAATGTTAGGAAACAAAGATAATCATATCCTCTGTCCATTTGTAAATAATCCAATTTCTGATTTTTCAGTAGAAAATCTATCAAGATTGCCCATGATACTGTAACAGTTGAGTGAATAGAATTGTTGTGTAGTTGGAAAAATTTAGAGGCAAACCAATTAGGTTGCTACACTTCTAAAAAGCTTGTGCCAACACTATATCAGGAAGTTCGAGAGAACATCGTCATCTTGGGTGTAGAAACATTCTGAGGAGTTGAGTTTAGGCAGAGAGAGGGGGGTATAAGGAGCACAAAAGTCAGCACACGACCACGACACCCTGCCCCCTTCCTATTTTCTGGTCCACTAAATTCACTCACTACACGACCCCATGCTCTTTGCCAGAAAGCCAGCCAAATTTATCCATTAATAGGTATTACTAGTTGCATGAGGCCCGTGCTAAGCCCGGGCACAAACTCATGTAAGAGTAATACACTTAATCAAAGAAACATAATTTTTGTCATATTTTTATTTTGCATAATTAATTTAATGAAGTGGCATTTTAATCTTGTCTTGTTCACAAGTTTTTACAATTATTAAAATTTCTTATCAATAAAGGTTGTAGTTGTCAAGTTTGCTGAATGAGTACTCTCAAATGGTGAGTTCTTCCATTAAATAGAAAGAATTCTGATTTACATGCGTAAAAAAATTGTTATATACACCCCTCAATATCTGCTATTGCTAATTATAATATCTCTGAAAATATGCTACATTAATCCCTGATATCTCCTACATATGGAAAACAATTGACACCATAATTACATAAATATTTAGAGCTATAACATAGATATGTACAACTATTAGAATCTGTTCAACATGCTAACATTCCCCCTTGAATTGATGCCGGTGAATCAAACAATTTGCCTACCGGAAACTGATGACGTTGTCGTGCCATAAGTTTTGTAAACACATCAGCTATTTGAAGATCACTGGATACATGTGGAAAAGTAATGACAATCCACTTCTATGTGTTTTGTCCTTTTATGATCAACCGGATTGGTAGCAATCTGAATGGCAACTTGTGTTGTCAGCATGGAGAGCATGGAGAGGGGTCAGATTAGATTGAGGAAATCTAATTTCTGCAAGTAAATCACGAAACCATACATTCTCTGAGCAAGCACTAGACATTGTAGTCAGATTCTGTTGAAGATTTTGAAACATGGTCTTGCTTCTTTCTCTTCCAAGATATCAAGGAATCTCCAAGAAACATGCACTTGCGACAAAACTACGAGTATCAGGACATCCAGCCCAATTAGAATCACTAAATGCATTAAGCTGAATAGAGAACCACTAGGAAAGAATAATCCACGAATAGTTGTTCCCAAGAGATATCGAATAATGTGACGGACACCCACCAAATATAGATGGGAAGGATCCTGCATAAATTGGCTCACTTGTTGAACTGCAAAAGAGATATCAAGCCAAGTAATAGTGAGATAATTAAGGCTCCCAGCTAATTGCCGATGCAAAGTTGAGATATCAGGTGCTCGACCTACAATGTGTCGTGGCTTTCTTCATGATTTACTGCCTAATTTTTCCAACCTTGGGCATGTCGCGCCCCCCCCCCCCCTCTCCCCGAAAAGAAAAAAAGAACAACTTGTGGTGAGAAATTGTTCATCTTCCACCCAAGCTTTTTGTCTTGCCTTGAGCAGCTAATAGCATCTCGAATGTCACAACTGGCTATGGTGATGACAACAAGCTCAGACTTTCTATTCAAAGTGTCAACCACAACGTTGTCCTTGCCTTGCTTGTACTCAACACATAATCAATACAACCAAGATATCCTGCCACCTACCTTGCTTCACTATGAGCTTCTTTTGTGATTGGAAATAGCTAGTGGCCGCATTGTCGGCCTTGACCATGAACTTCGACGCAAACAAATAATGTCTCCACTATGGCTTTCATCTCTTATATAGTATAAGCTTCCGTTTTAGCTGTCATGTTTGCTCCCTTCTTCGTCGTCTTATACCTCTCCCTATTCCTCTTGTTCTCCTCGTCTAAGCTTTCCACTAGTATTTGTACGCAACCTTCTTGGTCTCCAACTTCTCCGTGGACCTGTCCATTCCACCAAAAATCCCCTTTATGCCCACTATTATGCCCACAAGAGTTGCCCCTTAAGACCCCCTAATACCTCTCTAACTTGCTTCCTTGACACAACCATCTATTATAGCCCACTTACTATAAGCGGTTTCGCTATCTCCCAAGGCCCCTTAGCCACCAACTTCGTCCCAATCTCCTGAGCTCTAACCCTAGTAAGGCCTCCCCATCTAATCTTTGGCTGATTACATGCAACCTCCTCCTCCTCCTTCTTCTTCTTCTTCTTCTTCTTCTTCCTCCTCTTCCTCATGGCATCTAAATCCAACGACAAGAGTATGTTGGGTTGTAAGATTCTCGCTCAGAATAACCTTGCAGTCTTTAGGATTCGAGACTATTGTTATGGGTGTTAAGATACAAATTAATTATTGTATATTATGACATATATATGTATATATTTGACAGTTTATTGAACTTATTAAATTAACAGTAGTATAATTAAAATCTGTGTGAACACTTCATATTTTTTTCATAAGTTATCCATATAATAGCAAAGTTCTCTAGTATTTGATGTGAATATATATATGATATATGAAAGAAATATAGGAAAAGAATATTATTGAATTGTTGTTTCTAGATTATTACAGAGAGACCCTATTTATAGACACTACAATAGACACCTTTTCCAGCTAGGACACTGCAATACAATCCTTTTCTAAGTAGGACACTACATACTATTCCTATTCCTATTACTATTCTTATTCCTATTTTGAGTAGGATATTATATACCTATTACTATCCTAACACTATAAATCCAATTAAACCAAATGCCGAGTCAAACTATATTTCTAAGGTCTTAGGTGTAGTCAAAGCACCCAAGTTAGGTTAACCATATCGAGTGTGGATCCCATAGCCACACCCAAATCGTGTAGTTTCGACACGGGCACAACAAGGATTTTGATAGATCTTAGAAGCATAGGTTTTAATTGTTTTGGGAGTAACTGACACTCCTTCAATCCATTACTAAGCATCAATCTAGGGGGACTTTAATTTAGTCTCTTCCTAATCTTTCATTGAATATTACCCCTAAAGCTGTTCAAGTTGTTGTTCCTTGAACAATCATCTCGAAAAAAAAGAAATGCTCGAAGAAAACTTCTGCTTCTCGCCTCAAGTGACCTGCATTTGAGCGCAAAATGTGAGCCCATCATTGGACCCACCTTATGTCGACATACTGAAGCGCATTAACCCTCACCTTACTTCACTCATTTTAAGCGAAAAGTGATTGTGTTTCATAACACTGCATTTGAGGTAGCTATATTATTGCATCATGTTTTTCTTTCAACAGTGTTCTTTTTCTTCTTCTAGGTATAATTTAGCTGCTATTTGCATTTCTCAACATTGTCTTTTGCTTCATGGAATTTTAGTCCACTGATGTTATCGTTGGTCTTTTAGGTAATATTGTCGCACTGCTACATGCTTTCTTCTGTAACCTCCCACAAGAATGGCTCGAGGGAACTCATCTTATCATTAAGCACCTTAGGCCTGTGACATCTGTTGCAGTATTAAGAATATCATTTCGTATTATGGGTCCCTTGCTTCCGAGGTTGGTCAATGCTCACACCCTTTTCAGTAAGGTACAACTTCTTTCGAGTTTATGTTCATTTTTCTATTAATGTAGGATCAATCAGTAAGGGGGGATTTGAATTTTGATTTACAGTATTCAGAGAAACCTAGCTTATTTTCTTATCTTTTCTTAATTTTAAAGGCTGAGAGATTATATGCTCATGTTTGACCATTCTCCTGCATAATAGTCCTTGTTTTGCGATGTAAAAAGAAAACATGAAAGAGCTAAATTAGTTACCAAGTATGAAGTATAAAATTCCACAATCCCTTGCCTACCCCCGTCCCCCGTCCATCCCTTCACCCGGATAATTACCACTTGAGCACCTCTGGAAGCAAACAAAAAGAGATGGCAGGTGCTGGTGTTCTGTCTTCCCTTTCACCTCATACTCACGTGGGTTATACAAGCCTAGCTTACATTCCGACATCTCAAACTAACTGAGTTATGCGCATTTTAAGCACCATGCCTATATTTTATCTTAAGATGAAGTAGCCACTACGCCTGCTTTAGTCTCAAATAGGGTGCAAAGAAGTTGTTGAGTGGTGCAACCAAAATGGCTCTCGAAGGCACTACGGTATAAGAAAGAAGTGATTGATAGTGTTAGCATTTTCAGAATTGTTAAAAATTAGGAAATTATTAATGTGGAAAGACCCCATACATTATAGATATAGGAAAGGTTTAGAGTTCTTAAGTGGGCGTTTGGCCATGAAAACCAAATGGTTTTTCCTTTATTTGTAGTTTTTGCAGTTGGAGTTGTGTTTGGGCATACTTTTTACAAAGAATATTTAGAATTCATGTACCTTTTCTAGATGTGGTTTATACCCCCAATTTATACAAACTAGCAAAATCACCCAACTTGACTAATTTACCTAAAACATACCTTCAAATCTGCTCTAAAAGAGTAATATCTCAAAATAGATAGTCACATAATGTACGCAACCTTAACTTACATTTATGTCAAGAGACGGTTTACAAGGCTTGTACCCGTGACCTCTTGGTCACATGGCAACAACTTTACCAGTTATTCCAAGGCTCCCCTTCCTTAAAGCCATATTCAAGAAATATTAAAGTTAGTGTAGCTTTAAACTTGCATAAAAGTTTGTCAACATTATTATTTCCATCTATAAAGATTTCAGTTAATATAGATTTTTGATTATGAATTCCATCAAAGACACATTTTCTACATTGTCATGGATGGAGTGGAAGTATATATATGCGTATGTATGGGAAGATGTTGATGAATTGTTTGATATGTTGGAAAACAGACAGTGTCGCTGCTTTTGAATATCTTGGTGGATGTGTTTGGGAAGAACTCACAGCTGTCAGCACCTATTGAAGCAATGGAAATAAGTGATCTTATCGACTTCCTGTAAGAAAAGAAATTTTTTCTTCTGATAATTGATTTGATGTATTTATTTATTTATTTTTTACACATTTCCAATTCATTCCTGAATCAGGCATCATGTTATTCATTACGAGGGGGCATCTAGTAAACCCAGATCAGAAATTTTGGCTCTTTTTGGAAGAGCAGCAGAAAATTTGCGTCCAGATGTTCAACATCTTCTATCCCACCTCAACACTGATGTAAACACTTCTGTTTATGCAAAAATTGCTTAAGAATCTGCTCCTACTGTTAGGTGGTTGCTTGCTTTAATCTAGTTTGACATGCAATTTATTCTCACTACTTCATGTTATAAATAAATTAAATTAACAAAAGATGAAGAGAGGAGACAAGTGTAGTCTCTATCTTCTTTATTCATATTTCTCTTTGATAACTACAAAGGCTATTTATAGCCAAAACTAATATGTTGTTCCTTGGCCGCAGAAATATGAGTGGATCCCATTTCGCATGGATCATCTACATCTCTTTTACAGATCCACTCCTCCTTAGATGTCCATGTAGAGAAAGTGTAGAGTTATTCGTAATAATGTGCATTGCTTATTGCCTCATTGCAAGCTGCTTGAAGGAAACTAGTTGTAAGTTGCTTGTAGGAACCTGCTTATAAACTTCTTCAACAAGTTGTCCCAACCTCAAATCCAATCATTTCTAACTTTTCAAAAGGGGGGTTTATGTATTGCTTGAATCCTTGGAAGGAAAAAAACCACCAGGTGTTGAAAAATAAGTATGGTCGCAAGGCTGAAACTTAAGGAATTGACGGAAGGGCACCACTAGGAATGGAGTCTGCGGCTTAATTTGACTCAACACGGGGAACTGAATAGACATCTATAATACAATGTACTTATAATACTCCTTGGATATTCATTAATAGATAATGTTCCTCGTTAAACCTTACAAGGAAAAAACTCAATGGGAAAAAAGTCTCGGTGAAGGAAAAAGAGCACATATCTAGTCATACGCATCTGCTAGCTGCCTCATGAAAAACCTTACCACGAAAACCTAGTGGGAAAAACCTTTGTTTGAGGAAAAAAGGTATGACGTGTATTTTACCCTCCTTGGTGAAGACCACAATTTAGTTGTTTAGGTTTCCGCATTTCAATCTTGTATACCATTTTCTCATGCGATGAAGTTGGTAAGTATTTGATGAATAAATTTACTGGTTTATCGCTTGAAAGAAATTGTTGGACCTCAATATCACTATTCTTGAAGAATAATTTTGGTGAAATGTACTTCGTTTTGCCTCATTTTATGAAGCCACACTTTAATAGAGTTATGTATCCAACATTTGTCTTTGTATTAGACTGTGGGTACTTTAGTATCACACTTCAGGTCACATGTCCCTTTACTTGACTTGTTCCATACAAGGATTATGAACAAGCTTGAATCCTTTGAAAATTTCTTACAAATTTTGCCAGGTGACAATATCCATTAATATTTAAAGTGTGACTTCTTCTGGTGTCAGAAATGTAGGTCAAATAATCTTTATCTTATCAAGATGTATCATTTCAGTGCAAACATCCAATATTATTTAAAGCATGACATTTTCTGGTGTCTTGACCGCAAGCTAAATAAGCTTTATGTCATAGAATACAGATTCTCATAAACTTTTACAATATTGTACGCTATATTGTATTAAAGATATTGTTGACAAAATATCATTTTATATCAGTTTATAATGCGACATAACTTACTGAGATCTCATCACTTCATTATTTTTAGGTACTTAAACCTTTCTTGAGGTTTCATGAAGTGTTATGTCGTAGGCTCTTCAAGAGCACATTGCTTTATCATTATGATCATTTGCTCGTTTTTCTTTTCAAGGATTATTGCAATCGGAACTGATTGGTCTACTCTGCTTCATGCATGATGTAGACGTTGTCCTTCCGGGACACTAGATATGAGCATTTATTGTTGAAATATGAGATTAATTTTGGGACAGCAAATGCGTCTGTAATTGACATGAATTATCATTACATGAATTATCTTTTAAATGAGGATCATATGATAATTCACAACATATTTCTTAGCTGCTTGTTTACTTCCCTTGATCCTAAACCAATTGAACGGAGGGAATTGATCATAGTTTATTGGTCTGATGCATATTAATATTGAAGTATGCAATATCATATCTTTGATCAATACATAAAACTTTGTTCTCATAAAGCATAGTTAAACTATGTATTTTTAGGCATGCCGTGCAAAATCAATTTGGAAATAAATCAGTTCTATCAAGATAAATTATCTTGATTACATAATCTCACATTTATGCTCTTAACTCAATTTATATTTGAGCAAGCAACTTGCCAATGTCAAACAATCGATTGACAATAAAATAAATGTGATCATCACATAGATGCATCTATTTAAAATATCACATGATAGGTGAATGGGGCTTATATTCACCTCTTACTTTTCAGAATTTATGGGATTCAACCCCAACATTGGCTGTTATAATCAATTTATCATGAGAATAAGCAACTTAAAAGAATTCTTGAAGAATCTTTCAATATATTTTGATATTCAATAAATTTCTAGTTTACTGTGCGATGTGATTTCATTATGCTTCTATTTACAATACAAATAATTAACTCTTCAGGAGTTCTTGGTTTATTAGTTTTGTACTATCAAATATATTATTCAGGTATTGCCGGTATCATAAAAGAAATTTTGGTGTACCTTAGCTAGTGACAAACTTGTTGGTATTCAAAGCGCCAAGTTTTAGAAAAGGTTCTCAAATATTGGACAAGCCGCGTCGATTAGAGTCGTAATCATGAATGTGAAGCGCGACACATTTATGAATAAGAAGCTAGAAAGCGTTTAGTAAACTTCATTCCTTTCACTACACTAAAGTCGTGTCATAGAGTTCATCTATATAAAGATCTTTATCCTAACTCTTGTCTGATGATTTTCAGGATATGCCTCCTAGAAGAGCTAACACAAGAAGGAATGTGGGGCAGAAAATTTCTCAAGTGTCGATCGATCCTTTGGCTAAGCAAGTGACTCATGCCAAATTTTAAATTTCTTTCCAAGTATTAGTTCAAGCTATGACGACTCAAGCTAATAGAGATGACATTGCTCCTAATAACACAAATATGGGTATGGCGGCGATAAGGGTGACAAACTTCACTAAAGTGATAACATCAACATATACTTCTTGAAAAAATATGAACTGTCGTATGTAATATATTTACGCAACTATGAGTCGGGGTCGATCCCACAGAAAATATGAAAGAATATTATCAATAGCAAATATTTAACTTGGTAGTCGTTATTTAAAAAGAAGGGGGGGGGGGGATTAAATTGAAACAAAATAAAAAGAATAACAATAGCTTGGAACTAGGTATTTATTTGTATTTAGATTATTAGAAATAACTAGGATGTGTTCCCCATGATTTCATAACATATCAAGAATATTGTACTAGTAATCTATTCCAATTTTTAGCATGCAAGATCGGCAAGTTAGGTATCTCATAAGTGATTGGTCGTTCGAGTAGAGAATTTCACCACACAACTTGGACAATCTACGGGTATATGCTTTACTAACCTTACCCTTGACCCAGATTAGCTCTCACATCTTGAGGGTAGGCTATTAGATGGCGGATTGTCACGCTAAATCTCCGTTGTTGAATATATTTTCTCATTCGTTACTTTATTGGTTGGAAAAGTAGAAAAAAGGTGGGTTCTAACGCTGGCCACCGATAAAAACAATTAAAATAAAGAGATTAACAATACATGCATAAAAATCATTCAAGAATTAATTTTTACATTAACTTACTTTGATAATTCATCATGGTTCCCACAACCCTAGTTTTAAAATTTAGCTACACATTATCTCGAATACACAATCAAAATTTATTAAAATAAATGTGCTTGTGTTAATCATGAAAATTTAAGAACAATAGCTAAAATATCTTTCAATAATCACAAATACAAATAAATAATAAAGGAGAAGAAAGAGTAAATCAAAGTTCGTTGGCCTTAACGACTGCTCTTACAAAGTTCTCAAGCTATAAGCTCTTAGTTGTATGTTTTGTATTGTTTCTTGGGTTTGTTGGTTGTCGAAAAATTATTTTTATGAACTATTTATAAATATAGAAACCCTAAATAAAATAACTGAGTCCAAAACAAATTGAGAAACCCATAACCCAAAGAAATTGAGTTTCCACGGTTTCTACAGATCTTCAAAACAACCACAACACCGCCTCAACATATTTTTTTTGCTAGGGTCTTCATTGGCTTCCGTGTGTCACATGTAATCCTTCATTCTTTTTTTTCCTGATTTGGCAGAATGTATATAAATATGAATATATTATTCAGTTTAATCTATTAAGCTGCCTGCTTGATTTCCTTATATAATTTTTTAATTTTAACTCATTTGTGTTCCAAATTTCTTTATCTTCACACCATTTTAATCCTACAAATAAATACATAACATAAGAATAATCCATAAAATTTATACTCAAATAAAGATAATAAAAATATTAAATTTGAGGTAAATAATGATTAAATATATCATTTTTGACCTCACATCAACACCCACAGTAACACCTCAGAAATCTAGTAGGCTAAGCTAGGGCTAAGTGAGAGGGGCAAGAGACAAGGAAGTGAGCTTGGGCAAGCTGTGCTCACCTCCCACGACCACCTTGACGCCTCGTGGTGGGGACCATGGGTCGTGGTGAGGGGCGTGGTGAGCTAGGCAGTAGCTAGCCCAAACTGCCCAAAACTCAAGACCCTCCCACAAGCCACCAAACGGCTCGTGAAGGCCACCACGGGCCGTGGGAGAGGTCGTGGTCTAGAGTTAGGTTGAAGGGTTGAGTGGTGGAAAAGTGTAGCCACTGGTCAAGGGACCACGGGCACCACTACGGGCCGTGTGACCCTTGACGGCTCGTGAAGCCAGCATGGTTGTGGTTCGGCAGTTTTAGTTCAGGGGTTTTCTGGGTCTTTTCCAGTTTTAATTAAATTAATACTATGTCGTTTCACCCAATCCTAGGACCCCTATATAAATGATTTTAACCCCAAAACTCACCCATTCAAGTCATTATTTCAAAAACCCAAAAGAAATCTCAAGTTCTTCCTCTCAAATATTTCTCTCTGTAGAACTTGAAGAAGAAGAAAGAGTTCAAGCTAGGATCAAGGTCAAGTCTCCATTCCTCAAGCATTTGAGGGCTTTTATATCAAGGTATGATGGATTTTCATCCATGGAGCCCCCAAGATTCCCCAATTGAAAAGTGAAAATTCCCCAATTTGAGTTAGAGTTTTCTTCTAATGTTGTGGGTCTTAATGAATGTTGATCCAATTGATTAGGTTATGATTGTTTATGATTGAATTGATAGGAATACATGTTTTTAGGATGAATTTACATGTACCCATGCTTAATCCATGTTCCTAGGTTGAAATTGATGTAAATGAGTTTGATGCCATCAAAGGAGAATTTGTGGGTTTAGATGTGTTCTTATAGGATTGATGAGATACAATATAATTGATTTGAGATTAAAGCTTATATGATGTTTGTGATATACATTGCTTTGAGAGTGAAGCATATATGATTATTATGAGATGTAGTGCTTTGAGAGTAAAGCTTATGATATGAATTGTTGATTATTGATGTAATTGTTGTGGAAGGGATAGTTCCCACATAAATTGCTTAAGTATGAATGTGAAAGGCTTTCTCACATTGAATGATTCTAGGTTGAAATGATTGCTCACCTAAATGAATCTAGACTAAAATGCTAAGATATAGATGAGGCAATAGGTGATTACCCTTGATCTCTAAATGAGAAGGATATGAGGCTATTTCCATGTTCCTTAGAGGAGAGTAAGAGGCGTCTACCCTTATTCCCTAATGTTGGACATGGATGAAAATACCCATGATCCCTTATTGAAAGATGTGGAGGCGAACACCCATATTTTATATTGAAAGATGTGGAGGCGAATACCCGCGTATTATTATGAAAGGACATGGAAGAGAATACCCATGATTCCTTATAGAATGATGTGGAGGCGAATACCCGTGTCATATGATGTTGGGCATGGAGGCGAATACCCATGATCCCAATAGATGGACATGGAGGCGAGTATCCATAACCATATACGTAAGGCAAGAGGCGACTACCCATTAGCCTTTATAGGAAGGCAAGGAGGTCATTCCCCATATCTATAAAAGATAAGCTAAATGATGAGAATGATAGGTGATGAGCTTTGATGATTGCTTAAGGTTGCCTTTTATGATGAGTAAGACTAGAGGAGGATTACCCATGTCTTGGCTAAGTATTCTTTGAGGTTACTTGAGAAGTATTCCTTACATGTTGATATTATCTATTATATGCATTGATTATGCTTATGACTTATATTGTGTAACTCTTATGTTTATGTTGATGTTTATGCAAGCTATCATATTTAGTACATTCTTGTACTAACACATACTCTTTCCTACATTTCTTATCCAAATGTAGGGTTCGACGTTTCCGACTCTCATCCCCGTGGCTAGGATCTTAGTAGAGGCAAGACTTGAAGATTGGTGAGTCCTCATAGCATTCGAGGAATTGACCACTATTTCCTTATGATCTTTCATTTTATGTTTTGAACATTATTGTATGGGTTGTGTCCCAATGACTCTTTGTATTAGATGGTTTTGAGATAATTGTATGAGATTTCCTCTTCATTTTTTTAAAACTTTGATTGTGTTGAAAATGGTTTTAAATTTTACCGTTTTTCTATTATATTGACTATGAAAGCTAAGTGGCTTATATGAGGCCTCTCGGGGTCTTGTATGCCATGTTACGTCTAGGGTGTACCCCTGGGTCGTGACACCCACACTTAAATTTTTGCTTGTCCTCGAGCTAACATTGAAGTCCATCTCAAAAAAATAAAATAAAACTAGGAATGCCACCACTTTTATTGATACCAGAAACTAAGCCATGTAACAAATCACAATATCAAGTACTCTTCCTAATTATTATGCATGATATAGAATGAAACAATTAACTTCTAACCTCCTAACCCCAAAAACAAACTCTACTCATAAAATTATGTTTGTTCATCTGCTATAAAAAAAAGTTAATAAAATTACCTATCTATCATGAAACAAGTGCCTTTCACAAGAAGAAATAGTCCATACTATCAATTTAAAAAATTGAATATAAATTAAGGACTAAGCATCAAAGAACAACTCTCTCACTCACAAAAGAATTCACATGTATGCACAAAGAACTATAGACTTGCCCATTATGTACATCTTCATTAATTAAGTATGCTTCAATAAAATAAAATAGGACTTTAACGGGTTGTAATATTGGCTAGGGGATAGGTAGAAAACTATATAAAATAGTGACTTAAAACTTCCCTAAGCACTTTGCATTTTTTTTCATCACTTTTTTTTCTTGCCCCCTCTTCAATCATTTTCACAAGCAATTCTCATCATATCAATAATGCTTTAGTCATATTTTTTTTTTCCAAGCAAATATGTTTTTTCATGTCACACATTTTCTAAGAGGGTCTTCTGATCACAAGTAACTATCATTGGTCACTTTTTATTTTTAATCAACCATTCCTCTTCTTTAGATTTAATAATTTTATCACAAATTATGCCACAATGCTCAAGGAAGCAGGGTGCAAAAATTAGGGATTAAAAATAAAGGATCAAGATAAATATAAGGCCACCAAATGAAAGGCTACAAGCTCAAAGGGGTTACTAGTGATATTCAGTTATGAAGTTATAAATGTGATCTAATCGGTTATAGGAATAAAAACTATCGAAAACATTTAGATAAATCGAAAGGGTGACACGAATGTCGGATGGGGGGAAAGATTTGTCAATTAACAACTAAAACAATTTCGAAAATAGGGGAAACAATAAGTAGAGAGGAATTCTTGGGGATGTGATCGATTATAGGTTAATTTCGCTATATGGGTAATTGAAATTCACTAACAATTGCTAAATCTCTGTAGGTAGGCTAGACTATAGATGCAATAGCTTTCTCTCAAACAACTATTACGATTCAAGTGAGTTCTCTTGAACCTCGATAAGCTTAACAATATAAAAAATCCAAAACCTTAATTTATCTACTCTCTCGAGCTAGATAGATAGATTCGAGTTTAAGAGTCACTCTCTCGAGCTGAACCCACATCAACCCAATAACTACATTAATCAATCGATAACCTTAGCTCTAAACCACTTTCTCAAGCAAGCTCAAACACTAAGTTAGAATTGCATTTGCAACTACAATTCATAGATTAATACACAACTATCAATTAAACCCACTTTCATTAAGCATTTTAATCAGTAAATAACAATACCCATAAGCTAATTAAAACCAACAATCACATGAACACACACCAAGAATTGCGATTTTAGCTACACATCATAGAAAGGAAGAAACAATTACCAATTATGTTAGTCATGAATTGGGTAATGGTTCCCAAATCTCTACAACGCTTCAAATCAACTTAATTCAAAAACCCAATTGAAAATTCCTCAAAACCAAGTCTCAAAAGCTCTAAGTTCTACAATGGAAAACTCGGGAAAAACTTCAAAAACTTAAAGAAAACTAAAAAACTCATTTTTCTTCTTTTCAAATTTCAATTTGTAGTTTCCCTGATTTTGGCCTTTAGGACCGTTAGGCGAAGTAAGTCGAGCATCGCAGACCAAGTCGGTGACGCGCCCTTTGCTCCATTCCATCGCCGGTTTGCCTTGGCTCTTTATACTCAGGGTTCTGTGACTTTAGGCGATCAGGATCGAGGTCGCCGATCCGTTCGACGGTCCACCGACTGTCCATTTCCATCGCCAAGTAGGTTCTTCTCCAGGGCTGGCATGCTGGAACTTTAGGCGAGCTAAAGAGCCACTCGGCGGCTCACCGAGTGGTCTTGGAGATCACCAGGATTGCCTTCCTCCAACTTCTTCAGCTTTTTCGCTCATTTTTTAGCAGTAATGTCCTTGCCTTGCTCCTTATCCTTCATTGCTGCAAATCAACACTTTAGCATCGAGGACAATAAAACAATGAAAACAAAGCCCTAAATGAGTCAAAATCTCAGACTCATCAACACCTCCAACTTAAACTTTTGCTTTTCCTCAAGTAAAAATCAAGATCAATTAGTTCAATAAGGATGTCTACAAACAATTCTACTAAAGGCTCAACACAAATGCACACAAGAGGTTCAAGCTAAACACACAATGTTCAATTGTGTAGTCTAAGTTTCAAATTGTGACTCACAATTATCAAATAGACTCAAGCTCACAATGCTTTCTTCAAATGCAAGTTCAAGCTCAACAAAAGCATTCAAATTCCCTCACAACAAGGATGATTCCATGCTCACACAAAATTCATCAACAATTTATAGTCTTGGAATCAAATACAACTCCCACACTCACAAAGATGAACACATGCAGAACTCTACCCATAGGGTTGCCCTTATTTTCCAACCAACAATCTTTTCAGCTTACTCAAGATCACAAAGGTCTTTTCAAGGCTTGTAACGGGGCTGATGGTAAAGGTATGATATTTTGGCTTAGTGGCTTCTACCTTCATCAAGTATGGCCTGAAAATCACTTTTTCAGTCTTTTTCCATTTTCGCCTTTTCTTTTCTTTCTCTATATTTTTTTTGGAGGGGTTCCATCTTTTTCAAACCATTGCTTCAAAGGGGGATTTTTCACACTTCTTGACATTCCTTCATTTTCACCACACCCCCAACTTAGGGTTTTGGCCTAAGTTGGCTATTCAACTACCCAATACTTCATGAAGGTTATAGGTGATGGGACAAAGGGGTCAAAATTGTTAAAGTTTCTACCAAAGAAAATGATAGGCTCAAAAGGTGCCAAGCAAGGTTCACACTTCTCACAAGGTAGCCACAAAGAGGTACATTATCAATTTGGTTCACTCTTCACAAATTTTGCCTAAGATGATTTCAATTGCTTAGTTCAATCAATCAATTGGACTAACGGGGCAAGTTCTAAGCGTCATCAAACACAATATTCAAGACAACCTCACCACACATGGAATTCGACACAATTATCAAACAAGACTTTACACCTTCTAGCTAGCGTGCAATGATCATCACAAGAGATTGGCTCGACAACCGGCTAGTCACAACAAGATTCTAGGAGTTCATATATGTCCTATGTAACATAGTTTGCCTCATTGTAACCGCACATTCATATCGTTCAATTGAGAGAACTATTCAAGTCATCGGTATTGACCACAACCGACACTCAAAAATGTAAGAGAATAGCCACAATCAAACACAAAAGCGGTGGCAATTTTTTTTAAAATCGGTTCAAAACCCTTTGCAATTAAAAACAATGGACAAGCACAATCGATCAAAACCATATATATAAAAAAACCAAAATGATCCAACATTCATAAAAGCAAAATAGGAAACATCCATAAAAATAACCCACAAGAGGTAGGTATAGAAATACCTCACCCCGCCAAACTAATCTAGCACTCATCCTCAAAGGCACAGAAAAACGAAAAAGTCTAAAAAGTAACAAAAATGGAGTAAAGAGAATCATCTTGCCAGGCTAAGCCTGGGCTGAAGTCTGCATGTCTGTAACTCCATCTGTCGGGGCATCAGTCCCCGGCTGAAAAACATTTTTGGCTCCACTAGAGCCCACTATCTCTCTCTCTCTAAGTGATTCCTGCAAAACAGTCTCAACCATTGCTCCCTCAAGGTCTACCAAATCATCATACACAGTGTCGTCTCTAACACCGAGCTCATCCTCATCAGTCTCCGCCTCAGACTCAGCATTTGCATCATCAACCCTAGCAACATCTCCGGTCGTTGTAACCAGAGGAACCTCAGAAGTGGCTTGAATATCAATGCTCGGTGCCTTGGGAATCTCCACCGTACCAAACAGCATCGATAAGTCAGTGGACTTCAGCTCGTCCACATCACTCCTCAACCCAGCAACATCGACCTTTAAGGCCGTCACAGTTGCAGAATCACCCCGACCCTGCTCGCAATCCTCTACCCTCACAGCAAGGGTATCTAGTGCAAGTCGGTGGCCATCAATCAACTCGATGCTCTCTCATCTCAGCCTTAATAGGAGCTAAGGCAACAATAATTGTCCGCTCTATCAGCCCAGGCACAACGATCTCAACCCGGGAGGCTCACACATTAGCAGATTGGGCCAGATGACCCATCTTTTACAACATGGCCTGGGTGATAGGGGGTCGGGAGGCAGCAAAAGTAGCAGAAGAAGAAGAAGGGGGTGAAACTGTAAAATTAGGAGATGCAGAAGTTGAAGGACCAGAGGTACCTGAAGGCTCACTGGCCGGAGGGGGTAGTGTCACCTCGGTCGACAACATGTCAACATCGACTACCAGGGATGTATCCACCGGTGCAACTCTACTCCTATCGGCCTCATCTATCAAGTACTTGGCCTCAATACGTCGGATGTCAGTAGAAGAGGTGGGTGTCACCTCCACATCCATCTTCTCAACCCTGGGAACACGGGCCCGTCTGCATAGCTCGGTGATCAACACCAGAAATGGGAGGGAGGTCAGACTCTGCTTGGCCCTCATGGCCATCTCTTTCTCAATGAGCAGACCCAAATTTAATCTCTATCGATCCATAATCGACCCTAGACAAGCAACCTTCAGATGTCAGAGTATTGACGCATTCTGTGAAGGCATGATGGTGCTGCTAATGAACCCGAACCACTATCTGGCAGCAACGTTCAAGTCCTTCTTCTCAATCGGTGCACCTGCCTCGATCCACCTCGGAGTAACATTAGAAAGGAGGGGTGCCAGCCAACCCTTTTGATCGTCTAGGGTCTTCTTATTAATCAAGTCGGGGTAAACATGCATGAAATCCCATGAACACCTGAGTACCCCATTTATCTCTGTGTTGCTACACTTGACCTTCTTCCCCCTAACCACCAAGAAGTCAACTAGCTTGAAGGAACTTTCCTTCTTCTTCCCCTTCGACACCAACTCCCCGTATGCCGAATAGAACTCCCAGACCCAAGTAGGGATGTAAGGACCTCGGGGTTTAGTGAATACTTCAAATTTGTGGAACTTCAAGGTGTTCCGTACCTCAGGATATCTGTCCACCATACTATCGGTAGACAACCGCTTCTCTTCAAAAATGGTCCTCGAACCCTCGCCCTTAAATCTGTTGAGTAACCGGGGAGGAGGTCCCTGAACTGGTGGAGCCTGTTCCACTATCTGCTCTGGAGCTGGAGCTTGAGCTAGAGGAGGCATAGGAGGCACCGAGATCCTAGACAGATCATGCATCGCTTTGAAACGTAGCTCCGCTCTGCTGGCCTGTAGGAGTTGGTCATCTTTCGGCTCAGAAATGGATGCCAGAGAACTATCCTCAGACTGACCCTCACTGCCGGAGGGAATGAGATATTTAGAGTAAATACCCTCACTATCGGAGCTCTCCTCCGCAGGTGTAGGCTGCAAAGATTCGTTGCCCTTGCCCTTTCCCCCTCTTGGAGGAAGTTTAGTAGTCGGGGCCTGGGAGGTAGCATCCTCTTCATTGATTACTATTCCACGTGCCCTCTTTCGGGGAGGTTGATTCCTTCCTGCTACTTAATGTCTAGCCATTTCTGCATCATAAAACAAAACACATTAGATGGAATTCGAAGAAAAAGCAAAGTATGAAAAACTGCACAGAAAGACTCGCCGAACCCCTTTGGCGAGCCAAGTCGGGGTCGCCGAAAGTTCCAGAATACAATTACTCAAAAATAAAATCAGGTCGGTGATGTCCAGGGCAAATCGGTGGATCGTCGACTCCATTCGGTGAACTAAAAGTAGTTCACCGAAAGTTTCAGAAATTAGAGGCGTAGAAGGGCAATCAGAAGTTATTTTCAGCGATTCACCGAGTGAACTCGACGAGCTCAGGCATATCGCCGAAAGTTACAGAACATAAACTCACAAAATAGAGAATTAAAAGGTGATCTAAGGGACATTAGGCAAACCGCTGAACCACTCGGCGAGCTCGACCCAGCTCACCGAGTAGTCTAACCTGCCAGATTTGTACCCCAAACTTCAAAATCTAACCTGCAGCCCACGAAAACAAAATTAAACTATCATTTCATCCAATTCAACTAAAACCCATAAGACCCATGCCCACGGGGTATTCAGAATTCTCCCGATTTGGCTAAAATTGGCCAATTGACGTCTTTTACCCTTAAAAATGACGTCAACCGCTCTATCATTGGGAAAAAATTGACAATTAGCACAGTTTGGGCTTACTCAGACTTCACCCCGCTAGACCCACAACAATTTCAACACAACCCAACAATTTTAACAATCATAGACACAGGAATTCACTATCTACGGCCAATTAATCACGATTTCAACTAAATACGGGTAAACAAACAACCACATGAAACACCAAGCACAAATAACAACTACAAAACGATAATGCATTTCATTATAACCAATTGTTAAGCAGGGTTCAGAAAACCAACCTTGAATGCCGAATATTTGAAATGCTAGGCAAGCAAAGAATCCAAAAATCCTCCCCGAGTCATAAATCCCACACAAACAAGTACTAAAATGCAATACAGAAATAAGTAAAAGCAGTTGTGAAAGTTTGGAAGTCGAAAAGTATGAAAATGAAGAGATTTTGAATTTAAAACGCTTTGGCCTTTAAAGACTCTTCCGTTCGCGCGCCAGTCGGCTACAACGACTTACGTCGCCGACCCACTCGATGATACGCCGAGTGGTACTTTAGCCCATCGAGTTTTACAGAACTCCTACAATGCTAGGTGGTTCCATCGGCGGTCCAATTCGGGCTCGCGGACCTGTTCAATGAATCGCCAAAGGGACCTTTGGCTCGCCTAGCTACCTTTTCCCCAAAATTTCAACTTTCCAACCTGCACATTCAACATCTGTTATTCAAACAACAATATTAAAATCTTAAACACATGGGTTGCCTCCCAAGAAGTGCCTTATTTAACGTCGTTGCATGACGTGGATATTCTTTTGAAGCTTCATTTTTTGGGTTAGCCAAGGTATCACTTGGTAGACCCCCTTTTGGCCTTGGGTTCAAATCAGATGAGATTTGATCCATTTGTGTTTCCAATTGTTTGATGGACACTGAGTGAGAGGTGACAGTTTTCTTGAGTGTGGAGACATCCTCTTTCATTTCTTTTAGCACCTTGTCCGACCCTTCCACTTTATTTAGAATGCGTGCAAGCATGTCTTCCGTATGAAAGTTCTCCGGGTGAGCCCTTTGCTCCTTTGGGTTTTGACATTCATGGGGTGGAACGTATCTTTCCTTGTCACCATCCCGTTCCTTCCAATTAGCACAACATCGCGCCATTCTCTGTCATGATCTCTCAATCCATCATCCCTTTTTCTATTCCAACCTGGATTCCTGCCCGGCCTTGGATAGCTCGGACGGAAATCTCCTCCTTGATTCGCAAGGTAATTCACTTCCTCATTATATAGAGCCTCAAAGTGTGCCTCCTCAGGGTTTACTCCACTAACACCAACAACCTTTACACTTTTCAACCCACTACCTATCATATTTTTCGATAAAATATCCAGCTGGGTCATCATTTTGGCCATATTTTGGTCTCACTCATGGTCCTTCTCGATGTTGCTCTTTTGTCATTCTAAAAGTTAGAGGAGACACCTGGTCCTCTCGAGTGTACCATGCTCTGTTAATCTTGATCATCCCATCGAGGATATTAGATGCTATTTCGAAAGGCTGTTGCATTATACCACCTTGGACAAGTTTATCAGCCACACCTTTGTTCACCGAGTCTAGACTCCTATAGAAGTGTTGTAACAACACATTGTTTGGAAGCCCGTGAGTCAGACATTGAAGTAACAACTTCTGAAATCCCAGCCACGTCTCATGGATTTGCTCACCCTCCAAACGTTTGAAGCCCTGAATATTGTCTCTCAATGACATCATCTTTCAAGGAGGAAAGAACCTTACGTTGAACGCCTCAATAAGTTCATCCCAAGTGGTAATGGAATCCCTCGGTAAATCAGCTAACCATTTGGTAGCTTCCCCCATCAAAGAAAAAGGGAGCAACAAGAGACAGACTGATTCTTGTGAGATATTTTTGAACGAGATTGGACCACATACGTCTACAAAGTTCCGAATATGATCATGGGGATCCTCATGAGCTAGCCCTCCGTATAATCCTTTCATTTGCAAGAGTTGCAACATTGTGCTAGTCACATGGAAGACAACATTCCCCTCAACCGGAGGTAAGCGTATAACACCAACGCCACCCAATTGAATTAGGTCATTGACATCATTCAGATTTCTGATATCATCTTGGTTGCAAAGTTGGCTATAGTTACTTCAGTTCACACTCATCTCGTCCTCTGTTAAAACCCAGCCAACACAAATACAAAAACAAGGTAAGTCGATTCAACTACAACACAAGAAGATCACAATCAAAACTTCAATAAAAGAATTCTAAACACCACTCCCCGGCAGCGGCACCATTTTGAGAAATGATCAACTACACCTCATCCAATACTAGGTGTAGGCGATCGTAATCTAGTATAAAAACCTAACAAATGAGTTGGGGTCGAACCCACAGGGAGCGGTACAAGTTTGAATTTAACCGTGATCTAATCGGTTATAGGAATAAAAATTATCGAAAACATTTAGATAAATCGAAAGGGTGACACGAATGTCAGATGGGGGGAAAGGTTTGCCAATTAACAACTAAAACAATTTTGAAATCAGGGGAAACAATAAGTAGAGAGGAATTCTTGGAGATATGATCGATTATAGGTTAATTTCGCTATCTGGGTAATTGAAATTTACTAACAACTCCTAAATCTCAGTAGGTAGGCTAGACTATAGATGCAATAGCTTTCTTTCGAACAACTATTATGATTCAAGCGAGTTCTCTCGAAGCTCGACAAGCTTAACAATATAAACAACCCAAAATCTTAATTTATCTACTCTTTCGAGCAAGATAGGTAGAATCGAGTTTAGGATTCACTCTCTCGAGCTGAACCCACATCAACCCAATAACTACAATCATCAATCAAAAACCTTAGCTCTAAACCTCTTTCTCAAGCAAGCTCAGAACACTAAGTTAGAATTGCATTTGCAACAAGCATTCATAGATTAATACACAACTATCTATTAAACCCACTTCAATTAAGCTTTTAAATCAATAAACAACACTACCCATAAGCTAATTAAAACCAACAATCACCTGATCACACCCCAAAAATTAGGGTTTTAGCCACACATCCTAAAAAGGAAGAAACAATTAACAATTATGTTAGCCATGAGCTGGGTAATGGTTTCCAAATCTCTACAATGCTTCAAATCAACTTAATTCAAAAACTGAATTGAAAATTCCTCGAAACCAAGTCTCAAAAGCTCTAAGTTCTACAATGAAAAACTCAGGAAAAACTTCAAAAACTTAAAGAAAACTAAAAAACTCATTTTTCTGCTTTTCAAATTTCAATTTATAGTTTCCCTGATTTTGGCATTCAGGACCGCTAGATGAAGTAAGTCGAGCAGCGCCGTCTAAGTCGGCGACGCGCCCTTTGCTCTATTCTAAAGCCGGTATTCCTGTGCTCTTTATCCTTAGGGTTTTGTGACTTTAGAGAATCAGGATCGAGGTCGCCAATCCGTTTGGCGGTCCGCCAACTGTCCATTTCCATCGCCAAGTAGGTTCTTCCCCAGGGCTGGCATGATGGAACTTTAGGCGAGCTAAAGAGCCACTCGGCGGCTCGCCGAGTGGTCTTGGTGATCACCAGGATTGCCTTCCTTCAATTTCTTCATCTTTTTCACTTCTTTTTGCCCGGTAATGTCCTTGCCTTGCTCCTTAGCCTTCATTGCTGCAAATCAACACCTTAACATCAACTTAGAGCATAAATTAGGCATCGAGGACAATAAAACTATGTAAACGAATCCCTAAATGAGTCAAAATCTCAGACTCGTCACTCACCACGACCTGTGGTCCCCACCACGAGGCATCAAGGTGGTCGTAAGAGGTAAGCATAGCTTAGGTAGCTACTGCCAAGGACCATGGGCACCACCATGAGCCATGGTGACCTTCACGAGCCGTGTGGACCTTCGTGGAGGGTGACAAGGCTATATTTTCTAATTCTTGACTTGACACTTAGCCCCTCACTTAGACTACTAGATTCCGAGGAGTTACATTATCTCCCCCTTGGGAACATTCGTCCTCTTATGGAATTCTAGACACCTCTTAAAGGAAAAGACTCAAGACTAGCAGCCCAATATGCATGCAACTCATCTAAATCCGCAAACCAAGGAGGAAATATCGACTCCAAGCTAATCTCACTCAATGCACTATAAGGAAGGTAGGAATGACATCTAGCAACCCAATATGCATGAAATTTCAAAATTTCTCATCTTTAAGGAGGAACTACCATCTCCAAGCCAAAAGCATGCTCAACACAATCTCATGGAGCCTATATGCAATCTATACTCAAAAACACATATCCAAGGAGGAATATCTCAACTCCAAGCTAAGGTATGTTCATCAATTCATCTCATGAAGTCCATAGGTAACTCATACTTAATGCACTACAACTTGAGGAAAATCAATCACATAAACTCATTTCTTTCAAAACACAAGTTTTCTCATGAACATGCATATCATAAGGAAATCATGGGAATATCTAAAACACACATGACTTCAAGGAAAGAGCAAACCATGAGGAACTCATTACCTCAAGCTAGAGACGAAGTAGAAGGAAAGATATGAGGATATCAGGACATCATATCGGCCTCAGCCTCCCAAGTAGAACCCTTAACTAAATGATTCATCCACAATACTTTCACGGAAGCAACTTTTTTTCTTCTCAATCGGAACTTCCTCATAAGAAAGACTTTCATCAACTCCCACACCTTCTAGGGGAACTGTAATGACCCAGGGGTACCCCCTAGATGTAACAAGGCGTACAAGAGCCCGAGAGGTCTAATACAAGCCCCTTGACATATCATAACATAAAGCAATAGAAATGATGCAGAAATTTAAAACAATTTCCATTCAATCAAAGTCTTTTATAAAACGAGCGGAAGTCTATAACACTTGTATCAAACCATCTAAAACCATGAATTTCTTTAAGATGCAGCCCATACAAAAGTCCTAACATAAAAAATAAAAGATATAAAGGAAATGTGATCAAATCCTCATTAATATGAGGACTCACCAAGACTTCACTCCGTGCTCTACTAGGAACCTAGCCACGGGGATGGAACTCAATATCACCGGACCCTACATTTGATAAGAATGTAGGTAATAGTATGTGTTAGTACAATAAAGTACTAAATATGATAGCTAGCATAACAACATATTCATAGGCATAATCACAAACATAGACTTAATATAAGCCTTAGTCAACACAAGGCATAATCCATAACATAAGAGATACATCATATTCATAAGCATAGCCAATACTTAAATATTCATAACATAAGAGAAACACTTCATAAGTAACCTCAAAGCATACTTGTGCAATGAATGGATAAGACCCTATAATCTCTCCCATGCTAAGTACCACTTTAGGCCATCATACACTTTATCATCTTTTGATCTCATCCTTAGCTTATTTCTCATAGACAAGGGAACCTTCACCTTTAGTCAAACATATCAAGGAAAGCAACTATAGCAACAATCCAAGATAAGCATACATCATATAAGCAAATCTCATATAAAAATATACTTACGATACTTCCTTGAAGTAGCCTTGTTTCATCATAATCATGCTACTTTGATTGGGGACTTTTCCCTCTTTAGCTATATCTACTATTCATGAAAGAGTACTTCTTAACTAGTCCAATATATACATTACTCAAGAATGTTTACGATTTACCAATTCAAGGCTACCAAGGAAAAGTAGCATTATATGGTAGACCAAGCTACCATGGAAAGCAGACTATCATGCAAGTCATAGTTATTCAAGAAATGGTACTATTGCTCAATCCAAGGCTACAATGAGATCTTCTACTCAAGCTAATATGCATGGTCTTATTTTACCGAGTCAAGCTATTCATGAAGGGATACCACATCCCAACATCAAGCTATCCTAACTAACATACTTCTATAGATATTGAGATTGCTACGAGAAACCCGGACTTAACTAGCATGAAAAGATCCCATTTGGAAGCCGTACTCATCTAGCGTGAAAAGATCCCATTTGGAAGCCGTACTCATCTAGCGTGAAGCTTCCATCTCATATTCAATGTCATGTTCATGGAAGAATGTCTTGACACTCAATCCATGTTCAATTCATAAGATAAACCTTAGGTCTTGCATTCAAACATTCATAAGGTAGATTAGGTAGGTAAAGTCCTTCCACAACAATGCAATCTACTAGTCTACCATTCTCATAAAGGCTTCACTCTCAAAGCCTTTACATACACAATTCAACATATTAGCTTTACTCTCAAAGCACTAGGAATCAATATTCATAACTACAAGGTTTACTCTCAAGCAATACCTCTCATAAGCATCTCATAGACCTACGTCTCAAGGCATTCTACCCACATGCTTCATTCTTAAATAATTCCAATCATACATCATCATATAGACATAAACTCAAGCATTACTAATCATGATTCAACATGTATACTATAGCCTCATTCAATTCATATTTATATACCCTAATCTCAAGCCAACTACTATACAAATCATCAATCTTAGAAGATCATCTCTAAATCCTCAATTTCCCCTTTCAGGACATAAAACCCACTTAATTTAATTTTCATTTTTCTAGACATGGGTTAGGCATGTAAACATGTAAATTCTTCCTAAAACATTATTTACTACTAATTCAATCATAAACAATCATTATCCACACAATTGGATTAACATTCATCATAACCCACAACATTGAAGAAACCCTAACTTGAATTGGGGGAATTCTTCATCAAATTGACCTAGCTTGACCCTTCTTTTTCTTCTTCTATCCAGAGAGAGAATATTTGAGAGAGAATTGGGTCTCTTTTGGGGTTGTGGAAATAATGACTTGATTTGAGAGGTTAAAGGGTTAAAATAGCTTATGTAGGTGTACTAAGTCTAGGCAAAACGACCTCACTTAAATCTAACTTAAAAAGGAATTTTCCAATTTAGCCCTCACTAGGCAGCCTTGTGCCAGGCACCACGGCAGGCTCCACGAGCCGTGGTCCTCACCACTGGCCGTGGTCCATGATCCAGTAGCTAGGACCCAAGGCCTTGGCCTCCATAAGTCTAAGGCATCTTCACGAGCCTTCCCACGAGCCGTGGTCTTCACCACTGGTCGTGAAGTGGCTTGTGAAGGTGAGCCATTCTTGGGCAGCCTCATGGTAGCTACTACCTTACCCACCACGAGCCACACCACGAGCTGTGGTCCTCACCACTGGTAGTGGTGGTGGTCGTGAAATGGGGCAGTGCTTGGCAAGTTTGGGGCAGCCTTGGCCCTTGGCTTGGGCTTTGCCCCTTTGCCTTGGCTCTTGCCCCTTTGCCTTGGCTCTTGCCCCTTTGCCTTGGCTCTTGTTGCCCTCATACTTAGCCCTAGTTGGCCTACTAAACTACGGGGTGTTACAATATCTCCCCCTTGGGTACATTCATCCTCGAATGACGATTCGAAACACCTCTTACAGGAGACAACTCTAGACTAGCAGCCCATCATCCATGCAACACATCTAAATGCACACAACCAAGGAGGAAAACATCAACTCCAAGCTAAACATACTCAATGCAATACAAGGAAGTAGGGACTACATCTATCAACCCATTATGCATGAAAACTCATAACTAATCATGTCCAAGGAGGAACTACCATCTCCGAGCTAAAACATGCTCAACATACACTCATGGACTCTATATGCAATCTATTCTCAAAGCATACATCCAAGGAGGAACTCTAAACTCTGAGCTAAGACATGTTCATCTATTCATCTCATGAGGTCTATAGGCAACTCATACTCAATGCACTACAACATGAGGAAAACAATCATGTGAAATCATTTTTCTAAATCACAAGCTTTCATGAACATGTATCACATAAAGAAATCATGGAAACATCTAAACACACATGACTTCACATAAAGAGCTAATCACAAGGAACTCTCCCTTGATTCTCACTTGCTAAACTTGCCGGTCTAACATCTTAACCGAAACTCCCTTTTAGGAAGAGCTCTCATCTACTCCCAAACCTTCTAAGGAACTTAGGGATGTTGGATCTCAAACACACTCTTTTCAACTTAGAGACATGTAAAAGCGGATGCACCTACACCAGCTCACTAGGCAAGGCTAACTCATAAGCACCCTAACCACAAGTCTCAAGATCTCACATGGGCCTACAATGTGGGGACTAAACTTCCCTTTCTTACTAAACTTCACTACACCCTTCTTGGGTGGGAATATTTCAAGTAAGCCCAAATCATTCACACTAGGATCACACAAAGACCTTGCTATCTAAGCACACCATCTCCCCCATGGGAAGAAAGCCTCTACGGACTTTCTAAGCACCGTCTCTTTCTATTCTACTAAGGTTGGATCAATTCATTGCTTAACTTTCACATCTAACACATAAGACGATCCGAAACCATCTTAACCATAACACTACCCTTGGTAGAGTCTACTAACCTAACATATCTAGGTATTATCTAAACACCCTACTCATAATGACCACACCTAAGATCAATCTTAAAAGATAACTAACTCTTTGAAGTTGGTCAACACTTGAACTTTTCTCCCTCACCTTAACTAGGTGGTGCATGCAACCTTCAAAGTCATTTTCAAGACAAGACATAACCCAAACTTAGGACATAGACTTTCCCCTTTCCACTCTCGGATAGGCTCATTCGGGAACTATCAATTTGAATATACGGGTTCTACAATCACAAAGATATCATCGTAATTTAACAAATCACAAACATCTATGAAGAAGCTACTAACATACCGGGATCCACATTCAGAGCACACTCTTCTTCACTTCTAGCTTGAAGTGTATAAAACCGGTTTCGCTTAGGAGCATCCTCTCTTCCTTTAGCCTTTGCCTTAGGAAAATTGCTCATATGTGACCACTTTCATCAAAACTAAAACAACCCTCTATGCTGGCTAAACATCTACCCTCATGTCTCTTTCCAAACCTAGCACAAGTAGGCCATAGGGATTCACTACTAATTCCTTGTGGCTTAGGGTTAGACACCCTATCCTCCTTATACTTAGAAGCATTGGAAGAACCTTGTACGGAAAACCTTTGTCGATTCCTAGAACGACCATGTCCATCAGACCCATCATAAAAGAACTCACCATCATCTGTCCTAGACCTCTTTACTCCCTAGACCTCCCTTTCAGCTTCTCCTCTTCAATATCTGGTAAGGATTAGGAGAAAGGATTTATAGAGATAAACTCTATCGCAAGACTTAGAGTAATGAAGAAGTGAGATTTCCTAATCATCTAATAGCTTCCCATTCATAAATGTGGTGCGCTTCACACTTATGAACAAGACTCTACTAGACGTGGTTTTGAGAAATCCTAGAATCATTTGAAACCCTATGCTCTGATCACCAAGTTTGTCACAACCTAGGGGTACCCCCTAGATGTAACAAGGCGTACAAGACCTCGAGGGGTCTCATACAAGCCCCTTAGAATATCATAACATAAAGCAAAAGAAATAATACAGAAATTTAAAACATTTTCCATACAATCAAAGTCTTTTATAAAATGAGCAGAAGTCTAGAACACTTGTCTCAAACCATCTAAAACCATGAATATCTTTGGGACGCAGCCCATACAAAAGTCCTAACATAAAAATAAAAGACATAAAGGAAAGGTGATCAAATCCTCCATGCTATGAGGATTCATCAAGTCTTCACTCCTTGCTCTACTAGGAACCTAGCCACTGGGATGGAACTCAATATCACCAGATCCTACATTTGATAAGAATGTAGGCAAGAGTATGTGTTAGTACATAAAGTACTAAATATGATAGCTAGCATAACAACATAGTCATAGTCATAATCACCAACATAGACATAATATAAGCCTTAGTCAACACAAGGCATAATCCATAACATAAGAGATACATCATATTCATAAGCATAGCCAATACTTAAATCTTCATAACATAAGAGAAACACTTCATAAGTAACCTCAAAGTATACTTGTGCAATGCATGGATAAGATCCCATAATCTCACCCATGCTAAGTACCACTTTAGGCCATCATACACTTTATCATCTTTTGATCTCATCCTTAGCTTATTTCTCATAGATAAGGGAACCTTCACCTTTAGTCAAACATATCAAGGAAGGCAACTATAAAAATAATCCAAGCTAAGCATACATCATATAAGCAAATGTCATATAAAAACATACTTATGATACTTCCTTAAAGTATCCTTGTTTCATCATAATCATGCTACTTTGATTGGGGACTTGTCCCTCTTTAGCTATTTCTATTATTCATGGAACAGTACTTCTTAACTAGTCCAATACATACATTACTCAAGAATGGTTACGATTTACCAATTCAAGGCTACCAAGGAAAAGCACAATTATATGCTAGACCAAGCTACCATGGAAAGAAGACTATCATGCAAGTCCAAGCTATTCAAGGAAGGGTACTATTGCTCAATCCAAGGCTACCATGAGATCTTCTACTCAAGCTAACATGCATGGTCTTGTCTTACCGAATCAAGCTATTCATGAAGGGATACCACATCCAAACATCAAGCTATCATAACTAATATACTTCTATAGATATGGAGATTTCTACTAGAAACCCGGACTCAACTAGCGTGAAAAGATCCCATTTGGAAGCCGGACTCAACAAGTGTGAAGCTTCCATCTCATATTCAATATCATGTTCATGGAAGAATGTCTTGACACTCAATCCATGTTCAATTCATAAGATAACCCTTAGGTCATGCATTCAAACATTCATAAGGTATATTAGGTGGGTAAAGTCCATCCACAACAATGCAATCTACTAGTCTACCATTCTCATATAGGCTTCACTCTCAAAGCCTTTACATACATGATTCAACATATTAGCTTTACTCTCAAAGAACTAGGAATCAATATTGATAACTAAAAGCTTTACTCTCAAGAAATACCTCTCATAAGCATCTCATAGACCTAAGTCTCAAGGCATTCTTCCCACATGCTTCATTCTTAAATAATTCCAATCATATATCATATTATAGGCATAAACTCAAGCATTACTAATCATGATTCAACATGTATACTATAGCCTCATTCAATTCATATCTATATGCCCTAATCTCAAGAAATCTACTATACATATCATCAATCTTAGAAGATCATCCCTAAATCCTCAATTTCCCCTTTCAAGGCATAAAACCCACTTACTTCAATTTCATCTTTCTAGACATGGGTTATGAATGTAAGCATGTAAATTCTTCCTTAAAACATTATTTAGTACTAATTAAATCATAAACAATCATTATCCACTCAATTGGATCAACATTCATCATAACCCACAACAGTTAAGAAACCCTAACTTGAATTGGGGAATTCTTCATCAAATTGGGGAATTCTAGGGGACTCCATTGATGGAAGAATCCATGGATGAATAAGCTATTATACCTTGGTTACAAAGCCCTCACAAAGCTTGGAAGATTGGAGACTTGACCTAGCTTGACCCTTCTTCTTCTTCTTTCTAGAGAGAGAATATTTGAGAGACAATTGGGTCTCTTTTGGGGTTGTGGAAATAATGACTTGATTTGAGAGGTTAAAGGGTTAAAATAGCTTATATAGGTGTACTAAGTCTAGGCAAAATGACCTGACTTAAATCTAACTTAAAAAGGCATTTCCTAATTTAGCCCTCACTAGGCAACCTTGTGCCAGGCACCACGGCAGGATCCATGAGCCATGGTACTCACCACTGGCCGTGGTCCTGCCCGTGGTCCATGGTCCAGTAGCTAGGACCTAAGGCCTTGGCCTTTATAAGTCTAAGGCATCTTCACGACCCTTCCCACGAGCCGTGGTTTTCACCACTGGCCGTGAAGTTGCACGTGAAGGTGAGCCATTCTTGGGCAGCCTCAAGGTAGCTACTTCCTTAGCCACCACGAGCCACACCATGAGCCGTGGTCCTCACCATTGGCTGTGGTGGTGGTCTTGAAGTGGGGCAGTGCTTGGCAAGTTTGGGGCAGCCTTTGCCCTTGGCTTGGGCCTTGCCCCTTTGCCTTTTCACTTGCCCCTTTGCCTTGGCTCATGTTGCCCTCATACTTAGACCTAGTTGGCCTACTAAACTACGGGGTGTTACAGGAACTATGGATGTACGATCTCCAACACACTTCTTAAGCATAGAGACATGGAAAACTGGATGCACGGATGCCAAAACGTTAGGCAAATCAAGCTCATAAGCAACCTTACTAACATGTCTCAAAATTCTATTTGGGCCTACATATCGGGGACTAAGCTCCCCTTTCTTACCAAACCTCATTACACCCTTCATGGGTGAGATTTTCAAGTAAATCCAATCATGCACATCAAATTCAAGGTATCTTCTTCTAACATCGGCATAGGACTTTTGTCGACTTTGGGCGGTTCTCAACCTCTCTCTAATAAGTCGGACTTTCTCCATAGCCTCATGAACTAACTCGGGCCCTATCAAGGAAACTTCACCCACTTCAAACCAACCTATAGGAGATCTACACCTTCTACCATAGAGAGCCTCAAATGGAGTCGTACCAATTTTAGAGTGGTAGCTATTATTATAAGCAAATTCAATCAATGGCAAGTGATCATCCCAATTTCCCTTAAAATTGATGACACATGCTCTCAACATATCTTTCAAAGTTTGGATAGTTCGCTCCACTTTCCCATCGGTTTGTGGATGAAAAGTCCTGCTAAGCTTCACGTTAGTGTCAAGACCCTTTTGGAAAGACTTCCAAAACTGAGTACCTCTATCTGAGATAATGGACAAGGGCACTCCATGCAGCCTTACCATCTTACTCAAATACAACTTAGCATAATCTTCCGCCGAGTAAGAAACTTTGACGAGAATGAAATGTGCTGATTTCGTCATTCGGTTTACTATAACTCAAATCGAATCATAGTGTCGCTGAGTACGTGGCAACCCTACTATAAAGTTCATCTTCAAGTCTTCCCACTTCCAAGTAGGAATGCTAATGTCTTGAGATAACCCTCACGGTTTTTGATGCTACCCTTTCAATTGTTGGCAATTTGGACACTTAGCCACAAATCCCGCAATATCCTTCTTTATCCCATTCTACCAATAGACCTCCCGCAAGTCACGGTACATCTTGGTGTCTTCCGGATGAATAGAATACCGTGAACTATGGGCTTCTGCAAGATCTGTTCCCTTTATTCATCAACATTCAGAACACAGAAATGTCCTTGATATCTAAGTACACTATCTCCCCCTTGGGAGAAAGCCTCAACAGACTTTCTAAGTACCGCTTCTTTCATTTCTACCAAAATTGGGTCAAGACCTTGCTTGGCCTTCACATCCACCACAAAATACGATTCAGACCCATTGTGAACCATAACACCACCCTTGGTAGAGTTCATCAACCGAACACCCAATCGGGCCAATCTATGTATATCTCGTACCAATTCTTTCTTATCTTCTTCTACATGTGCAACACTACCCATTGATAATTATCTAAGAGCATCTTCTACTACATTCGCCTTACCGGGGTGATAGAGAACACTCATATCATAATCTTTCAATAACTCAAGCCACCGTCTTTGGTGAAGATTTAGATCTTTCTGGTTAAACACATAGTGTAGACTCTTGTGGTCGGTAACACATCTACATGCACACCATACAAATAGTGCCTCAAAATCATTAAGGCAAAAATCACCGCCGCTAATTCAAGATCGTGGGTCGGATAATTCTTCTCATGGACTTTAAGTTTCCTTGAAGCATAGGCAATAACTTCCCATTTCGCATAAGCACACATCCTAGCCCAATTCTCGAGGCATCACAATAAATAACAAAACCATTCGTCTCTTCCGGTAAAGTCAACACCGAAGCGGAAGTAAGTCTATCTTTCAACTTTTGAAAACTCTTCTCACATGCTTCAGACTATATGAACTTATCCTTCTTATTAGTCAAAGCGATCAATGGAGAGGTAATGAAAGAAAACCCCTCAACAAACCTTCGGTAATAACTGGCTAGACCCAAGAAACTTCTAATGTCTGAAGGTGATAGAGGTCTAGGCCAACTCTTGATCACATCCGTCTTCTTAGGATCTACCTCAATACCCTTACTCAAAACAATATGACCAAGAAAAGCTACGGATCTTAACCAAAACTCACATTTGCTAAACTTTGCAAAGATTCGTTGGTCCTTGAGAATTTACAACACAATCCTCAAATGATTAATTTGATCATCCTCACTTCTCGAATAAATAAACATATCATCAATGAACACAATTACGAACATATCAAGGTATTGTATAAGCACCCTATTAATCAAATCCATAAATGTCGCCGGAGCATTAGTCAAGCCAAATGACATCACCAAAAACTCATAATGACCATACTAGGTTCTAAAAGCCATATTCGGAATATCATCATTCTTTATCCTCAATTGGTGATAACCCGGCCTAAGATCAATCTTAGAAAAGTAACTCGCACCTTGGAGTTGGTCAAATAAATCATCTAATCTTGGAAGAGGATACTTATTCTTTCTATACACATGTGAAATTAACCATCTTTCTTCTTAACAAACAAAACTGGAGCACCCCATGGAGAGATACTCGGTCAGATGAAACCATTATCCAACAAATCTTTCAATTTCTCCTTTAGTTCCTTAAGTTCTACTGGAGCCATTTTATAAGGAGGAATAGGAATAGGTTGCGTATCTGTTAGAAGGTCAATACAAAAATCTATTTCCCTTCCGGGAGGAATACCGGGTAAATCATCTGGAACACTTCCGGAAACTCATTAACAATGGGGACCGACTCAAGAGTAGGGGTCTCAAAATTCATATCCCTCACCCTAACTAGATGGTACAAGCAACCCTTAGAAATCATCTTTCATGCTTTAAGATAAGAAATAAACCAACCTTTCGACATAGAATTTCCCCCCTTCTACTCTAGGACAGGCTCATTCGGGAACTGAAACTTGACTACACGAGTTCTACAATCAATAGAAGCATAACAAGAGTGCAACCAATCCATCCCAAGGATGACATCAAAATCTAGCATATCAAGCTCTACCAAGTCAACAAGGGTAACTCTATGGGATAAGGAGACAGGACACTTTCTATAAACCCTCTCAGCTATCAAAGAATCACCAACATGAGTAGAGATAGAAAAAGGATCTAATATAACATCGGGAAGCACATCAAATCTCATAGCCACATATGGCGTTACAAAAGACAAGGAAGCACCGGGATTAAGTAAAGCATAAACATCAAGTTGGAAAACTTTCAACATACCGGTAACCACATCGGCAGAACCCTCTTGTTCACCTCGAGTCTGGAGTGCATAGAATCAGTTTTACTTGGGAGCATTCGAACCCAAACCACTAGGGGGAGCTTGCTTGCCCTCTCTTCCCTTAGACTTAATCATTGGACAATCCTTCATTTTATAACCACTTTTCCTACCACTGAAGCCACCATCAGTGCCGGCTAGACACTTACCCTCATGATTCTTTCCACACCTAGCACAAGTAGGCAATAGGGATCCACTACCATTTCCTCCTTGAGGTTTAGGGTTAGACACCCTTTCGTTGTTAGACCTTAGAGGAACATTAGAAGAACCTTGTCTGGAGAACCTTTGTCAAAACCTTGAACGAGCACGTCCACCGGAACTAGAGTATGCAAATTTCCCATCATCCATCCTTGCCCTCTTTGTTTCCCTAGACCTCTCTTTAAGCTTTTCCTCTTCAATCTTTTGGGCATGGAACATGAGACGAGAAATATCCATGTCATGGACAAGCATAGCCGTACGACACTTTTTCAGTACCAAATCAGACACACCCGAAATGAACTTGCTCATTCTTGCCCTAGAGTCGGCAACTATAGAAGGAGCATACTTAGACAATTGAGTGAATCTCAAGGCATATTCTTTCATGCTCATATTTCCTTGTCGGAGATTGATAAACTCAAGCACTTTAGCCTGCCACCTCTCAAGAGGAAAGAACCTATCAAGAAAAGTGTAACACCCGGGAATCTAGTAGACTAAACTAGGGCTAAGTGTGAGAGAAAAAAGTCAAGAAAGAGGGCAAGAGCCAAGGGAAAGGGCTTTCCCACTAGAGCCTTCACGGCACGTGGTGGTCATCATGGCTCGTGGGACCACTCGTGGTGGTGAGGCAGTGGCTCCCCAAGGATTCCCCAAGTTGGCCTCTTCCACACAAGCCACTTCATAGCTTGTGAAGGCTTAGACGGATCATTGGAGGGCTAATGAAGATGACTTAGTTTTTAGGGGTTAGGGGAGTGGATGTCTAGCCACTGTTTGGTGACCACGAGAGGGACCACGGCTCTTGGTAGGCATCACGGCTCATGGAGCCCTTCGTGAAGGAAGGTAGTGCACTGCCAAGTTGAGGGTTAAATGGGACTTTTCAGTTTTAATTAGAATAAAGCTAGGTCATTTTACCCAAGCCTAGTACACCTATATAAGTGATTTTAACCCTTTAAACTCACCATTCAAGTCATTATTTCCAAAACCCAAAAAGAAGTCCCAAAGTTCTTCTCTCAAATATTTCTCTCTCTAGAACTTGAATAAGAAGAAAGAGTTGGAGCTAGGATCAAAATCAAGTCTCCATTCCTCAAGCATTTGTGGGCTTTTTAATCAAGCTATGATGAATTTCCATCCATGGATTCCTTTGATACATGGAGTCCCTATGTTTTCCCTAATTGAGAAGAAGAAATCCCCAATTTGAGTTAGGGTTTCTTCCAATGTTATGGGTATTGATGAATGTTGATCCAATTAAGTGGATTATGATTATTTATGGTTTAATTGAGTAGATTCAATAATTTTAGAAAGAAATTGCATGTACCTATGCCTAACCCATGTCTAGAAAGATAAAATTGATATAAATGGGTTTATTCTATGAAAGGATAAATTGTGGGTTTAGATGTATTCAATATAGGATTGATGAGATACAATAAAATTGAATCTTATAAGATGAATCATGATTAGTAGTGCTTGAGATTGAAGCCTATATGATGATATATGAATATAATTGCATGAGAATGAAGCATATATGAGAAATTATTATTAGAATGTCTTGAGATCTAGGTATATGTGGTGATTATGATATGTATTTCTTTGAGAGTAAAGCATATAGTTATGAATTATGATTATTATGGCTTTGAGAGTTAAGCTAATATGATGAATTATGACTAGTAGGGCTTTGAGAGTAAAGATTATATGATGAATGTTGAATAGTAGAAAGAATTGTTGTGGAAGGATTTAGCCACATGATCTACCTTATGAATGTATGAATGTATGAATGTGAAATGTTTTCTCACATAGAATGATTTTAGGTTGAAAGGCTTGCTCACCTAAATTGAATTAAAGTATTTATGAACTATGATAGATAAGACTTAGCTTGAAGTGGTAAGACAAGACCATTTCATGATAGCTTGAGTAAGTAGAACTCATGGATAGCATGGATTGAGAAATAGTACATTTCCATGAATATCTAGACTTGGTACGACAAATACTACTTCATGGATAGCTTGAGTTAGTAGATCTCATGGATAGCCTTGAATTGAGCAATATTACCCTTCCAAAGGTTAACTTGAACTAAGCACAATAGGGTTCTTTGCACGGTATCTTGATTTGGTAAGGCCATACCAATTAATGATAGCTTGGATTGAGTAATAGTACCATTCCTTGGATAGCTTGAACTAGCATAATGAGATGCTTGCATGGTAGCTTGTCATGGAAAGGCCATGCCAATTTATGATAGCTTGGATTGAGAAATAATACCCTTCCTTGGATAGCTTGGGCTTGCATGAGAGGGTGCTTTCTGTAATAGCTTGGTCTAGCATAATGAGGTGCTCTTCCTTGGTAGCATTGAATTGGTAACTAGTAATCATGGATAGTGAACTAGCTTGGATTAGTAAAGTAGTACTCTTCCATGGTAAATGATATAGCTAGGATTGGTAGGATGTTTTTCCTTTCATGAATAGTACCAATGGCTAATGAGGGACTAGTCCCCAATCAAAGTAGCATGTTTATGATGAAACAAGGTTACTTCAAGGAAGTATCGTAAGTGTGTTATAATATGAGGTTTGCTTGTATGATTAGCTTGGATTGTTGCTAGAGTTGCCTTCCTTGATATGTATGACTAGAGGTGGATGACCCAAGTCTTGACTAAGGATAAGTTGAGGTCACCTAAAGAAGTGCTCCTCCTATGTTGATATGTTATGATGATTTATGTGCATTGATTATGCTTATGTCTTATGTTGTTATCTCTTATGCTTATATTGATGTTTATGCTAGCTATCATATTTAGTACATGTTTGTACTAACGCATACTCTTGCCTACATTTCTTATCCAAATATAGGGTCTGGCGATATCAACTCTCATCCTTGTGGCTAGGATCTTAAAAGAAGCAAGGATTGAAGATTGGTGAGTCCTTATAGCATTCGAGGATATAGCCACCGTTTCTCTTATGTTCTTTCATTTAATGTTTTGAACTATTGTATGGGTTGTTTCCCAAGGATATTCATGTTTTAGATGGTTTTAGACAAAGTGTAATAGACTTTCGCTTCATTTATAAAAGACTTTGATGTTATTGAAAATGTTTTAAATTTCTGCTCCTTTCTATTATCTTATGTTATGAAAGCTAAGTGTCTTATATGAGGTCTCTCGGGGTCTTGTATGCCATGTTACGTCTAGGGTGTACCCCTGAGTCGTGACAAACTTGGTAATCATACCATAAGGTTTAGCATGGTTCTAGGATGTCTTAAAACCACGTCTAGTAGAGTCTTATTCATAAGTGTGAAGCGCGCCACATTTATGCATGAGAAGCTATTGGATGCTTAGGAAACTTTACTTCTTCATTTCTCTAATTCATGCGATAGAGTTTAACTCTATAAGGTCTTTCTCCTAATCCTTACCTGATGGTCTTCAGGATATGACTACTACAAGGGCTAATGCTAGAAGGAATGAGGAAGACAATGTGGATGAAGAAGCTCCTCCTCAAGCTCCACAAGCTTCGGTCAACCCTATTGCTGAGAATGTGACTAATGTAGAGTTTAGGTCTGATTTTCAAATGTTGGCTCAAGCGGTGACAACCCAAGCCAATAGGGAGGTTGTAGTCCCCATGAACCCAAATATGGGTACGACGGCTTCTAGAGTGAGGGACTTTACAAAGATGAACCCTCTGGAATTTTATTGTTCTAAGGTTGAGGAAGATCCTCAAGAGTTCATAGATGAGGTCTATAAGGTGTTGGACGTTATGGGAGTGAATATGGTAGAGAAGGCATAATTGGCCGCTTATCAACATATGGGGGTTGCTCAGATTTGGTTCAACCAATGGAAAGAAGCAAGGCCGGTAGAAGTGTGTCCCATGGAATGGAAAAGGTTCAAAAATGCTTTTCTTGATAGGCTCTTCCCTCTAGAGATGATAGAGGCTATGGGACTTAAGTTCATTAACCTTCGGCAAGGTAGTATGAGTGTTAAGGAATATGCGTTGAGGTTTACTCAATTGTCTAAGTATGTTCCATCTATAGTGGCCGACCCTAGGTCGAGGATGAGTAAGTTCGTTTCGGAAGTGTCCTATTTAGTGGTGAATGAATTCCGTACGACTATGCTTGTTCATGACATGGATATTTCTCATCTTATGGTTCATGCCCAACAGATTGAAGAGGAGAAACAAAAAGGGAGATCTATGAGTTTGTGGTAATGTCGTTAGGTTAGAAGACCCTACCAAGGGTAGTGTTATGGTTTAAGATGGTTCCAAATTGTCTTTTGTGTTAGATGTGAAAGTTAAGCAATGTCTTGATCCGACCTTAGTAGAATTGAAAGAGACGGTGCTTAGAAAGTCCGTTGAGGCTTCCTCCCAAGGGGGAGATCGTGTGCCTAGATATCAAGGTCATTGTGTGTTTCTAACCTTCAAGACTTGGGTTTACTTAAAACATCACACCCATGAAGAGTGTAATGAGGTAATGGAAGCTTAGTCCCCATTTCGTGGACCCATATAAAATCTTGAGACGTGTTGGTAAGAGTGATTATGAGTTAGCTTTTCCTAGGGAGTTGGCATCGGTGCATCCGGTTTACCATGTCTCTATGATTAAGAAAGTGTGTTGGAGATCCGGCATCCATATTTCCCTTAGAAGGTTTGGGGAGTAGATGAAAGTTCTTCTTATGGGAAAGTTCCTGTTGAGATGTTAGACCAGTAAGTTAAGGAATTGAGATTCAAGTAAGTTGCTTTCGAGAAAGTATTGTGAAGGAATCTTTTAGTTGAGGGTATAACTTTGGAGGCCGAGGCCGATATGAAGTCCCGATAACCCCATCTTTTTCCTTCTTATCTAGCTTGAGGTAATGAGTGCCTCATGGGTTGCTCCTTATTTGAAGTCATGTGTGTTTTAGAAGTTCCAATGATTTCCTTATGTTATGCATGTTCATGAAAACTTGTGTTTTGAAAGAAAATGAGTTTATATGATTGATTTCCTCATGTTGTAGTGCATTGAGTATGAGTTTCCTATAGACTCCATGATATGAATTGATGAGCATGTCTTAGCTTGAAGTTGAGAGATTCCTCCTTGAATATATGCTTGGAGAATAGATTGCATAGAGGCTCCATGAGATTGTGTTGAGCATGATTTTAGCTTGGAGATGGTAGTTCCTCCTTGAACATGAATAAATGTTGAAATTTCATGCATATTGGGTTGCTAGATATAGTTCCTACCTTCCCTTGAGATGCATTGAGTATGTTTATCTTGGAGATGAAGTTCCTCCTTGGTTGTGTGCATATAGATGAGTTGCATGCATGATGGGTTGCGAGTATCGAGTCTTTACTTCCGAAAGATGTCTAGAAACATCATTCTAGGATGAATGTTCCCAAGGGGAAGATAATGTAACACCCTGAAATCTAATAGACTAAACTAGGGCTAAGTGTAAGGGTAACAAGTCAAGGAAGAGAGAAAGATCCAAGGGAAAGGGATAGGGCTGCCCAACTCTCCCTAAGCACTGCCCACCTTCCCACGAGATCCTTCACGGCTCGTGGTGGTCACAACGGCTCATGGGACCACTCGTGGTGGTGAGGCAGTGGCTCCCCTAGGCTGCCCCAAGTTGGCCTCCTCCACACGAACCACTTCACGGCTCGTGAAGGCTTAGACAGATCGTGGGAGGTCTCGCGAAGATGACTTGGTTTTTAGGGGTTAGGGGACTGTCTGCCTAGCCATTGGTTGGTGACCAGAGAGACACCACGGCTCGTGGTAGGCACCACGGATCGTGGTGCCCTTCGTGAAGGAAGGCAGTGCACTGCCAAGTTAGGGTAAAATGAGACTTTCCGATTTTAATTAGAATAAAGATAGGTCGTTTAACCCAAGCCTTGTACACCTATATAAGTGATTTTAACCCTTTAAACTCACCATTCAAGTCATTATTCCAACACTCCAAAAAGAAATTCCAAAGTTCTTCTCTCAAATATTTCTCTCTCTAGAACTTGAAGAAAAAGAAAGAGTTGGAGCTAGGATCAAGATCAAGTCTCCATTCCTCAAGAATTTGTGGGCTTTGTAATCAAGGTATGATGGCTTTTCATCCATGGATTCCTTCCCTTGGCTCTTGCTTTGTAATCAAGGTATGCTTTGGACCCCCGTCGGTATGAGAGTTGAGCTGGTAAACAGCGCCACAAAGTCGAATAGGTGTTGCGTCGAGGGGCAATTTCAGATATACGTTGACGGGAAGGCATTGAATGAACACCGAAAGGTTTCCCGTCTGATTACTGAGGAGCGTCAGGTTTTGACAGGGAGCGTCCACACTTTGCCCGCTATTCATGCTCTATTCCAAAAGCACAGGTGTGACTGGATGGCCAAAAATCTGGGCCGATACATCAAGGAGATGGTGCGACAGTTTTATGCATCCTATGCGGCCATTGTTACTAATGCATTGCCACCACGAGCCAAGGCATTGGCTCAGCCGCCTCTACTGACCAATATGGTGTGAGGCCTCCCGGTAGACATTTTAGAGTCCACCATCCGCCGTTTTATTTACGGCCTCTCACATGCTCAGCCCATCAATATGGCGGAGTACGATTATCGGATGGGGATCGTTCAGGGTAGAGCATTCTGAGACTCCGAGCATAGGGAGTCACTACTTTATTGGATGGCCTGACACATAGCTGAGGAGGGAGAGAGCATTGAATGGGTGCGGAATACGCAGTTGCCTATCAGAAAGGCAATCTTGAGTCTTGGGGCCAAATTTTGGTGGTCCATCATTCGCCACACACTGTCCCCTACACAGGCGGACAATGTTTTCACTTGGGATCATGCAGTGATGCTTGTTGCACTACTGGAAGGGCTGGAGGTTGATTTTGCCCGAATTATTCTTTCAGAGATTCATGAGAGAGCCTTCTAGAGGACTACTACTTTTCCCTTTCCATGCCTAATCTTCCATCTACTGTGCCGATCTGGCACTGTGATAAGTTGGTCGAGGTGACAAAGAATGTTAACGTTAGGCTGATCCAAGATGACACGAACCCCACTGCCCCACGTCGGAGTACACCAGTTACAGTTCCTCCCCTAGGTGCTTACTTAGTTCGAGATATTGAGCAGGTTGCGGTGGCACAGGCTGATAACACTTCTATACCCGCCACTACAACCGATGCACAGGCTTCCCCTTCCACTGCCACTAGTCAGTCTGCGAGATCTTCACGAGCCACTCCCCCTTTGGGGACCACTCAAGTACCTTGGTTCGAGTCCAGAAACAAGAGACTCAGATGGCCACACTACTGCAGAATATGCAAACATGGATCCAGAGGTCCGTGGAGGAGTCGGAGGCGCGCATGGAGCGGATAATTGACGTGAAGATTCAGGCGGTCCACAAGAGGGTAGATACATTCGAGCTGAAAGTGTTGGAGAGGCGTGGGCCCACTGTGGATATCACTACTTTCCAGATTGAGTTGGCTAGGCTTTATTCTGATGTTGATGCTCTTCTAGCCCCTACTGAGGCTATCCCTGAGACCGCACTGGTGGAGGAGGCAGATGAGGTGATGTTGAGCGCTCTATTTAGTGATGAGGTTCTGGTACCAGACCCTTCCTGTGTGGCTGGGAAGCACACCCGCTCCTTTGACCATACTTTTGATGCTGATGAGACTCGACGGTCACAAAAAAAAGAGCGGCAGTAGTTGGAGGCAGCCCAGAGACAGTCTATTGTTGATGAAGAGCTGCGGAAGCAGCGGGCTCGTGAAATACATGTTGGTCCATCCGAATCGAGGGGCACTACTGATGGTGCTCCTACTACTGAGGAGGGCGCTACTAAGGGTGTCGCTATTGCTGATCCAGCGGGTTCCGGGAAACCAGACCCACCCACTTCTTAATGGGTCTTCTACGCTTACGCTCCACAGGTTTCCTTCACCCTTTGTTCTACATTTTCTTGTGCATTGAGGTCAATTGCACCATTTTTTCATGGGGGTGGGGTAAATGTGTTGTGAGTAATAGGGTGAAGTCTGAGTAACCCAACTCATAACCCTCCCTTGGAGTTTTCTTGCCTGTGTTCTTTTTCCCCAAGGGACTGTTTTACTTTTCTGTTGAACCGGCATGTTTAGGATTGTATAAGTCTAGAAGTAGATTGAAATTATGAAATCATGATGGCATAAGAGCATGGAAATTGATACTTGTCTGAAATTTTGAAATCTGCTAGAACTATAGGCTTAATGAGTTGAATGTGTTGGATATTCATGTGACATGATAAGAACCGGTATTATAGCATGACTTAAGCTAGAACTTGAACTAGGTGCTTCAATAATTCGATAATTAAACAATGTGCCAACTGTGTGTGAGGTGATTTTGTATGTTCATGCAGTGTGTGCCAATCTAGAACTTGCCTTGTTGGTCCTCTTAAGATAATCTAGCTGGGAATTGGTAAATAAGCATAGGCCCTTATTCAAATAAGTCCACTTAAGCCTAAAAGGATCCAAACAAAAGAAATAAATGCTCTCTTCGATCCAAATGTTTGAGCCTAATGAATACCATTTCTTTCAATACACCTAACTCTCCTTTCCTGAAAATTTGTTCTAGCCCTGGTCCCTCCTTGGATATTGTGCACCTTAACTTAGGCCCAAAGCCTAAGTTGAGGGTGGCTAATTTAAAAGTTACCTTAATCTCAACCCTGGTCCGATCTAGGACATCGTGTACCTCAACTACTGCAAAATACATAAGTTGAGGGTGGCTATGAAAAAGGAAACTTAAATAAACGGGTATGAAAAGAGTTGTGTGTAGAAGAAGAAAAAGATAGAAAAAGGTGTGACTGAATTCAAAAGAAACAGGATTTCTTTGTGTTAAGGACACTAGTTACATTGTTGGTAAGTTGGTACCTTGGTGATTTTTGAAAGTGTATATGGTGATATCTATTGGTCTGTCTATGTCATGTTTTTATCTGCATGAGTTAGCTTATTTGAGTCTAAATGGAAAGATTTGTATTAAGTGAAAGAATAGATTGAGAAATCCATGTGATTGCTTGAGTTTGTATGTTTGCTTCTACATGAGTGTCGTTTAGAGTTTTAGTGTGTCGCTTGAGGACAAACAACAATTTTAAGTTGAGGGTGTTGATATACCGTGAATTTACGGTATTTTTGATGCATTTCACTATGAGTTTTTGTGCGTCTTGGGCATATTGTTATTAGATATGATGGTGCTTTCATGTAATTTTTGTAGAAAATAGGTTTGGCGCAGTTGAGAGAGACAAGAGCTAAAAATGGCAGAAGTAGCAATTGACGGAGCCCAACCACGGACCGTTGTTGAGTTGATGGACCATAGGTGGGGAGGCGTAGGTGTGAGTTCAAGAAAGTCTGACTAAGTGTGGAACCACGGAGGCAAATACACCCCGTAGCTTGAGTGATGGGCCATCGATTGATGCTCGTCGTTTGATTCAGATAATGGAAGTTGCAGTACTTGAACCACGGAAGAACAGGACGGACCATAGTCCAATCCACGGACCATAGGTAGCAACCGTCGTTTCAAGAGCTTAGATTTTTGGCCAACTGTTGACCCACGGAGGTGAACCACGGACGGTAGGTTGATCATGGTCTGTCGGTCGGGTCGTCGATCGAAACTACGTCTTAGCCAATATTTCCTTATTTCCTTTTCCTACTGTGTTTAGGATTTAGCTATTATAAATACAAGTTGTAATTTTTGTTTTTGGAAGTTAGACCCTATTGGAGACTATTGTTTTTGGCTTTTGAAATTATTTTGCAAACACTTTAGCAATATAATTCTTGAAGCTCGTTTATGCAATTTGCTTTTTGAATTTCAATTAATAATTTCAGTAATCATCTATTCTAATTGTAAGTTCATGATTTATTTTAGTAACCCTAATATGAATTGCGAACTCTCAAGCAAGAGTAGCTAAATCCACAACTAGGGTTGTGGGAACCATGAGCAATTAACAAAGTGGGACTAATAATTAGTAATTCTTGAATAGTGTTTATGCATGTATTGTTAATCCTTTCGTTTAGAATGCTTTTCAACGATGGCCAACGTTAGAACTCGCCTCGTTCCTACTTGCCGGACCATGGAGGTAATGAATGAGAAAATGATTAAACGACGGAGATTTAGTTAAGATTAGCTGATATCTAATAGCCTGACCTTAATCAATTGATGTGAGGGGTAAAACCCAACTCAATTGACGCGAGGGCTAATCCAGGGTTAAAGGTAAGGGTTAGTAAAGCACACACCCGTAGATGGACCAAGTTGCATGGTGAAATTCCCTACTTAGAGGACCAATCACTTAGGGATACCCAACTTATCAACCTTGCATGTCAAACACTAGGATAGAGTTACTATTATTAGGACTACTGCGTGAAGAGCTTGTGGGCAACACATATGCCCTAGTTTTCATCTCATATTGATATCTCAATTTGCAAATCCTGCTTACTTGTTACTTAGTGATACAAATCATCAAAACAGTTATTTTATTTGCAAACCCCCCTTTTTGTTACTTTTCCCGGAAATAGTTTGACTAAACCTAGATAAGTGTAAGTTAACTTAAGTCTAAACCATATTCCTCGTGGGATCGACCCTAACCTGAAAGTTAGGTTCTTTATTCGACAACGACCTCTTATGCTTCTTTCGGGAGGTGTAATTTGGTCGTATCAATACCTTGACGATGAAAATGACCCATTCTTTTATGCCAAACTTCTGTAGAGTTGTCTGACATAAGAAAAGTTTTCTATTCTTCTTCCAAAGGATTGAGCGGGAAATACTTCCCCTCCATTTTGACCTTGAATATCTCATCTTCAAATGGATATTCTATCAAACAAGTTTTGTTTTTGAAGAACAGATTAAATACATTCTCCATTATTTGACCAACACTGAGAAGGTTTTGATCAAGGTATGGAACATACAAAACATTTGAGATAAACTTTGTTCTAGAGCCACTGGTAATGGCTATGGTGCCCTTGCCTTTAACAACAAGACACTCGTCATTTCCAATTCTAACTCTCTTTGTCTCAGTATTTGATTAACCTTTCAAATACACCTCATCCGATTCTAGGTGTAAATGATCGTTAATTAGTATAAAACCCAACGAAGAGTTGGAGTAGAACCCACAGGGAGTAGTATGTGTTTGAATTCAATTACGAAGTAGTAAATGTGATTTAATTAGTTGTAGGAATAGAAATTATCGGAACCACTTAAATAAGTCAAAAGGGTGATATAAAATGTCAAGTGAGGGAATTTGAGATCAGTTTGCAGTCACAGCAATAACAAATAACATGGGTAATCAAATAATTTAGAGCTACTTGGGGGATTGACAAATCAACTGCCTATTATGCTAAATGGGTGCTAGCTAATTACTAAAAGTTACTAAATCTTCGCGAGTAGAATGGACTCTAGTTGAGGTAGCTTTCTCTCAAACAACTACCATGTTTCAATTGAGTTCTTTTGAACCTCAATAGACTAACATGAGAACTAGCCCACAACCTCACTCCATCTACTCTCTCGAGCTAGATAGGTAGAACGAGACTTAGGATTCACTCTCTCGAGCTGAACCCACAACATCGCAATAACTACGAGTGTTAATTTATAGCCTTGGTTTTAAAATTCTCTCTCAAGCAAGCATAAAACACTAGTAACAGTGAAATAAACATTCACTACAGCAAAATAATAGCAGCAATAAATCAGACCCACTTCTAATTAGCAAAACAATCAATAATTTCTAACACCCATCAGCTAAATTAAGCAATTAATCACATGGTAAAACCCCCAAGAATTGGGTTTTAGCTAGTCATCATAAAAAATAAAAATTCAATACCTACTACATGCTCCATAGCTGGGTATTGATTTCTAAGACTTTAAAATGAGTAAACTTCGCTTTAATTATAAAACCCAACTCAAAAATCTACTTGAGAGCTTGAAAACTGAGCAAGAACAGTTTTTTTTCCTTCTGGGTAAGAGTTTCCCAATGTTTTGATGCCTTATCTCTCTTCAAAATATCAATTTATACTGATCCAAAGTTTGGCCTTTTGGGGTGAATCGGCGGTAAAAGACGGGCTTCACCGACTGATCGGCGACTCGCCAAACGCCCCTGCCCGTCGCCGTTGAGTTTCATGTTTTCAATCAATTATGCACTGTAACTTTAGGCGATCTAAGTCGGGGTCGCCGATGAATTCCGTGATTCGCCCTTCGCTCCTTTGGATTTCCAACCTTCTTTCATCTTCATGGCGCATTCTGTAACTTTCGGCGGTCTAATATTTCCTCGCCGATCCAATCGGTGCTTTACCGATAGGGTTTGTTCCTCGCCCAATTTCTCTCATCCTCAGGGCTGACATGCTGTCATTTTGGGCAGAGTGATGGGTCACTCGGTGGTGCACCGAGTGGTCTTGGCGATCAACATGATCATTTTTCTTCACTTCTTCAGCTTTTTAGATTCTTTTTGTTTGGTCATGTCCTTGCCTTGCTCTTTAGCATTCATAGCTGCAAATCGACATTTTAACATCAGTTTAGAGCATACATTAGGCATTTGAGGACACTTATCCTATCAAAACAAAGCCCTAAATGAGTCGAAATCTCGGATTCATCAACACCCCCAACTTAAACTTTTGATTGTCCTCAAGTAAAACTTAAGATCAACCAGTTCAACAAGGATGTCTACAAACAGTGCTGCATAAGACTCAACATAAATGCACACAACAAGGTTCAAACTACTCATACAATGCTCACTTGTGCACTCAAAGTTTCAAATTGTCACTCACCATCATCAAGAGTACTCAAGCTCACAATGCTTGCTTCAAATGCAAGTTCAAGCTCAACAAATGTATTCACATGCCCCCACAATGAAGATTATTCCATATTCACACAAAATTTCTCAACAATTTAAAGTTTCAGAATCGCATACAATTTTCACACTCACAAAGATAATCACATGCATGACTTCACCCATAGGCTTGCCCTTATTTTCCAATCAACATTCGTTTCAGCTTACTCAAAATCAAAAAGGTCTTTTTAAGGCTTGTAATGAGGATGAGTGCAAAGGTATGGCAATTTAGGCTTAGTGGTTTTTACCTTCATGAAGTATGGCTTGAAAATCATTTCCTCCTTTTCTTCCTTATTCAAACATGATCATAATCCACCCTATTATTCAACTAGAAATGAATCACCGGATACCCCATTTCTTTTGCTATTTTCACAACTTTATTTCATAACTTTTTCTCTTTTTCAGTCTTTGCCTTTCTTTCTTCTCTTTCATTTCTTTTTCTCTCTTTTTTTTTATATATATGGAGGGGTTCCATGAAGTATGGCTTTTCCTCCTTTTCTTCCTCATTCAAACATGATCATAATCCACCCTATTATTCAAATAGACATGAATCAGCGGATACCCCATTTCTTTTGCTATTTTCACAACTTTATTTCATAACTTTTTCTCTTTTTTAGTCTTTGCCTTTCTTTCTTCTCTTTCATTTCTTTTTCTCTCTTTTTTTTTATATATATGGAGGGGTTCCATTATTTTTCAAAACAATCCAACTCGGGGGAAAATTTCTAACTTCTTAATTCTCCTTCTTTTTCACCACACCCCCAACTTAGGCTTTTGGCCTAAGTTGGCTATTCAAACAAACCATTCTTCATGAAAGTTATGGGCGAAGGGTTAAAGGGTGGTCACAATTGTTCAAGTTTCTTCCAAGAAAATATTAGGCTCAAAAGGTGCCAAGCAAGGTTCACACTTCTCACAAGGTTGGCCACAAAAAAGTATGTTGAAATAGGCTCACTCTTCAAAATATTTGCCTAAGATCATGTCTATCGCTTGCCTCACTCAATCAATCGGACTAACGGGGAAAATTCAAGGTGTCATCATGCACAATGTTCAAAGAAATCTCACCAAAAAAGGCATTGATACAATTATCAAACAAGACTCCATACTTTCTAGCTAGCGTGCAATGTTCATCACAAGAGACTCATTCGACAACCGGCTAGTCACAACGAGATGCCAAAAGTTCACATATTGCCTATATAATTTCGTTTGCCTCATCGTAGCCGCACATTCATTTTATTCGATTAAGAGCACTATTCAAGTCATCGGTATTGACCACAACCGACATTCGAAAATGCAAGAGAACAAAAAGCTACCACCCCACCAAAAGCAACCAACATTATCCTTAATATAGAATAAACACAACACAAAATAAAAATAAAAACAATAAAAATAAAACTGAGAGGCACTGGCACTAAAGAAACAGAGTAGGGTGAGAAGGAATCTTCACTAGGTGGCCATTTGGCGAAGGGTTACTGAGGCCGCCGAAATGGTCGGCGAACTACCGAACGGCATGCAACTCGCCGAAATATCAAGACTGCTACCGCTACAATTGGGCAGAAGGGCGATCAAGATCAGGTACGCCGAACAGCATCGGCGCATCGCCTAGTGTGCGTGAGACATCGCCAAAATTTCCAAGACTCCGACCCTATAGGATTGTGCAAAGCATAGAGAAAGTCGGGCTCGCCCAATCTTTTTGCCGCATCGCCAAGGGGTCTGAATACATCACCGAATATTCCAGTGTCTCAGCTCACTTTTGAAACCACAAAAGCGAGCAAAGTCGTGATCGCCAAATCCACTCGGCTTCGTCGAAAGGGTCCAGGCGTCGCAGAATCACCCATACGTCCACATTCAGCACACATTATTCAAAACAACTAACACTTGGGTTGCCTACCAAGAAGCGCCTTATTTAACGTCGTGGCACGATGTGGAAATGCTTTCAAGCATCTTCCAAGTACACCACTTCGATCACTAAAATTTCATGGCATTCTCCAAAATATAACTTCAAGCGCTGCCCATTCACCTTGAAGGTTGGGACCTTCCTTACCTTCGACTTCAGTGGCCCCATTCGTGAACACTCGTGTCACTTTAAAATGACCGGGCCACTTCAACTTGAGCTTTTTTGGGAAGAGTCTCAGTCGAGAATTGTACAGCAACACAAAATCTCCAACTCGAAATTCTCTCCTAAGGATTTTAGAGTCATGCTATTTCTTCATTTTCTCCTTGTAGAGAGCTGAACTTTCATATGCCCTAAACCTGAATTTGTTCATTTCATTCGGCTGATCTACTCTCCCTTTCGAAGCATTTATCCAATCCAGATTTAATGCCTTTAATGCCCATAGTGCTTTGTATTCAAGTTCAATCGGTAGGTGACAAGATTTTCCAAAAGCCAGTTAATATGGAGAAATGCCAATTGGTGTCTTGTAGGCAGTGCAATATGCCCAAAGGGCAACATCTAGCTTCCAAGACCAATCAGTCCTATCTGCATTCACGATTTTAGCTAGGATACTATTTATCTCTAGATTCGAGACCTCGACTTGGCCACTCGTTTGTGGATGATATGGCATTGCCACTTTATGCTTCACTCCGTATTTACTCAATACGAATGCGAACAGCCGGTAGCAAAAATGCGAACCTCCATCACTAATAATAGCATGTGGGGTGCCAAATTGTGCAAAGATGTAGCGTTTTAAGAATTGAACCACACTCTTTCCTTCATTGTTGGGTAGTACCATGGCTTCCACCCATTTAGAAACATAATCCACAGCTACTAAAATATACTTATTTCCAAACGAGCTCACAAATGGCCCCATGAAATCTATTCCAGACATCAAACAGGTCAACTTCCAAAATAGGATTAAGAGGCAACTCATACCTTCTGGATACCCCCTTGTTTTTGACATTGTATGCATTTCTTGACAAATTCATGAGCATCTTTGTAGAGGGATGGCCAATAATAACAACTTTGAAGAATTTTAGCAGCTGTTCGCACACCGCTATGATGACCACTAACCGGCGAAGCATGACAAGCATTTAGAATTTTATTTACTTCCTCTTCCGGCACGCATCACCGAATAATATGGTCGGCACACTCTCTGAATGGATATGGTTCATCCGAGAAATATCTTTTGACATCAAACAAGAACCATTTTTGTTGATAGAAGTTCAGGTCTTCCGGCATCAGCCCACATACCACATAGTTGGCAAAACAAGGAGTCTGCGTAAGAGTGGCCATGAATACCTACTCATATGGGAACGAGTCATTTATGTCTGCTCAAGCTCATCTTTCTCCTTTCCCTCCAACCTAGATAGGTGATCAGCCACCTGATTTTCGCAACCCCTTTTATCCTTGACTTCAAAGTTGAATTCTTGCAGTAACATCACCCATCTTATCAGCCTTGGTTTTGCATCTTTCTTAGCCATTAACTAGTGGAGAGTTGCATGATCAGTGTGAACCACCAGTTTGGTGCCTAGCAAGTATGCCGGAAATTTCTCAAATGCATATACCACCGCCAGTAATTCTTGCTCAGTAACAGTGTAGTTACGTTGAGCACCACTCAATGTTTTGCTGGCGTAGTAAATTGGGTGGAATAGTTTGTTGCACTTTTTCCCTAACACCACACCCAACGTTGTACCACTTGCATCACACATCAATTCAAAAGATGTCGACCAATCAGGGCTAATAATCACTGAGGTGAAGATTAACTATTCGTTCAAGCACTTAAAGGTTGCCATACATGCGTCATCAAAGCTAAATTGCACCTCCTTCTACAAAATCTTGCACAATGGGTGTGCAATTTTTGAGAAGTCTTTAATGAATCTCCGGTAGAAACCGGCATGCCCCAAGAAACTACGAATACCTTTTACCAAAATTGGCGGTGTTAGCTTCTCAAATACCTCAATCTTGACCTTGTTGACCTCCAACCCCTTTTGTGATACCTTGTGACCTAAAACTATACCTTCCCTAACCATGAAGTGACATTTTTCCTAATTCAAGACTAAATTGGTTTCCACACATCTTTGAAGAACCTGCCCAATGTGTGTGAAATATGTTTCAAAATAATCTCCCACGACTGAGAAGTCATCCATGAAAACTTCCATTGAATCTTCTACCATATCAGCAAAAAGAGACAACTTGTAACGTTGAAACGTCGCCGAGGCATTACACAACCCAAAAGACATTCTTTTGAAAGTGAAAGTTCCATAGGGGCAAGTGAAGGTGGTTTTCTCTTGATCTTCCGGTGCTATAGAGATTTGGTTGTACCCGGAATAACCATCCAAGAAACAATACCATCCGCGCTCCGAAAGCCGATCAAGCATTTGATCCATAAAAGGCATGGGAAAGTGATCTTTTTCATTCCAAGAATTTAACTTCCGATAATCCATGCATACCCTCCATCCGGTTACCGGTCTCATAGAAACAAGTTTCCCTTTCTCATTTGGGACTACCATGATGCCACATTTTTTGGGTACACATTGCACCGGGCTCACCCATTTGCTATCCGCAATAGGGTAAATCACATTTGCATCCAACCACTTGATTATCTCCTTTTTTACCACCTCTTTCGTTGGTGGGTTCAATCTACTTTGATGTTAGACACTTGGTTTGCAATCACTACCAAGTTGAATCCTGTGAGTGCAAATGTCGGGTGGAATACCCATAATGTCAACGATAGTCCAACCTATAGCCTTGATGTACTTTCTCAACACCTCAAGAAGCAATTTTACTTGCCACTCAAGCAAGTCAGCTGCAATGATAAGGGGCAAGGTGTTATTTTCCCCCAAGAATGCATATCGAAGATGAGCGGGTTGGTGGTTCCTCCATGGATGGTTTGGCGGGAGGATTTTCTCGATTTTTTAGATCAATGTCGAGCTTCAATGGGTTTCTTGAGTATTTACCTATTGTCGATAGAGCAGCTACCACTTCATAATATCCTTGAACTTCGGTCTCATCGTAATTCAAAAGAACAACCTCAAGAGGTTCACTCATACACATCAAGTGGCTCACACTAGCCACCGCTTCATCAATTATATCAATCATTGAAACCACATGAATATCACTCGGGTGTTTCATTGATTTGCACACATTAAAGGTGACCTCATCTTCATTCACCCAAAACTTCAATTCTCCGCTTTCAACATCCACTAGCGCCCTCTCGGTTGCTAAAAATGGTCTTCCCAAAATAATGGGAATTTCAGCATCAATCTCACAGTCATGAATCACAAAATCATCCGGGAAGATAAATCGATCAATCTTCACCAATATGTCATAAAGTATCCCAACGGGGTGTTTGATTGACCGGTCTACCATAAGAAGCCGCATTGTTGTGGATTTTGGTTTGCCCAGGCCAAGTTGTTTAAAGATTGTATAGGGCAACAAATTTATACTTGACCCCAAATCACACAAGGCTTTAGCAAATTAAAGCATACCAATGGTGCATGGTATTGTAAATGCCCCCGGATCTTCCTTATTTGTAATCACCTCGCTAGTCATAATGACACTACAATTGTGAGACACTTTAATTGTTTTGAAGTCCATGTTCCTCTTCTTAGTGACCAGCTCCTTAGTGAATTTAGCATACCCCGGCATCTCCAATAATGCTTCCACTAAAGGAAGATTGATAGAGAGTGTCTTAAACACGGATAGGAACTTCTTGAATTTTTCATCCTTATTTTTCTTTTTGAGACATTGAGGAAATGGGGGAGTTATCTTTGGAAGGGGTTGCACTATCTTTGGAATTGATATAGATTTTTCTTTAGCTTTTTGCATCTCTTCTATGGGGCTTTGCTCATGACTTTCCCCCTTTTATTTGGGTATCTCACTTTCCGGTGATTGAATAGGCTTCCCTTCTTCATCTATATCTTTTGTTGAAACAACCGTTATCTTCCCATTCCGAGTCACCACTGCCAAATATTTGTCATAGTCAGCCCTCAAAGTTGTTGTGTATTCAGCTTCACCCCTTTCGAATGCGATGGGTTCTAATTGGGCTGTAAGTTGACTCAGCTGACCCTCAAGTTGCTTGATTGCATCTGCATGTGAATTCACTCTATTATTCAGCGACGAGAAATCAGCTTTCATTTTCTTAAGCATGTCATCAGATCCTTCTACTTTATCTAGGATCCGTGACAACAACTCATCGACTCGTAGGCTAGCTGAACTCCTTTTTGATCTTGGGATGTCACTTGATTGTGTGTATCCTTATTCATGACTACCTTCTCTCCTCCATTCTTGTTCAGTCCATTCTTGGTAGTATCGTCTTTGTGCTTCTTCCTTATGTGAGTTCCAACCTTGATTCCCACCCGGCATTAAGTAGCACGTGTGAAAACCCTCCTCATTGTGACCTTGGTTCCCACCCTGCTTTAGGTAGCACGGGTTAGAACCCTCCTCAACTCTAAATACTCTTCTGACTCCTTTTATTTCATCAACCTTTTCTAACACTTGCTTTTGTAACAACTCCATTTGGGACATCATTTTGTTAATGTTCTCATCCCTTTCTTTTTCCTTCTCAAGTTGTTCTTTCGTCATCCTAAAACTAAAGGGGGAAAATTGGTCCTCTTGAGTGTACCATGCCTTATTGATCTTTGTCATTTCATCAAGAAGGGACGAGGCTATCTCAAATGGTTGGAGCATTATTCCTCCTCAGGCCAGCTCAATGGCTACTCTTTTTTTCACTGAGTCTAAACTTCTGTAGAAATATTGAAGTATCACGTCACTCGAAAGCCTATGAGTAGGACATTGTAATAGCAACTTTCGATATCTCAGCCAAGTTTCATGAATTGGTTTCCCTTCTACTCTCTTAAAGTTTTGGATGTTGTCATGCAATATCACCATCTTTGAGTGTGGAAACAACATTATGTAGAATGCATCGGTTAGCTCCTCCCATGAAAAAATAGAATCCCTTGGTAGCTTCGATAACCACTTGGTTGCATCTCCCATTAAAGAGAACGGGAACAACCGCAGCCTAATTGACTCTTGTATAACATCCTTGAGTGAGAACGGGCTGCACACTTCCACAAAATTACGAATATGCTCATGGGGATTCTCATGCTCTAGTCCCCCAAATATGCCTTTGGCTTGTAGAAGGTGCAGCATTGTGTTACATGAAATTCGGCATGATTCACAGCCGGATGTATGTGAATGGCACCTTCACCCCCCCAATAATCTTCGTTGGCGTGAAAGAAATCACCACCATCACCTTGTTGTCCAGGTTGGTTCACAGTGCTTTCATTTGCACTCATCCTTGCACCTGAACACAAACAACTCACTACAAACGGTAAGTTGATTCAACTACAACACAAAGAAATCACAATTTAAATTCAATAATAGAATTCTAAACAACACCACTCCCCGAGAGCGGCACCATTTTGATTAACGTTTCAAATACACCTCATCTAATTCTAGGTGTAAACAATCGTTAATTAGTATAAAACCGAACGAAGAGTTGGATTCGAACCCACAGGGGGTAGTATGTGTTTGAATTCAATTATGAAGTAGTAAATGTGATTTAATTAGTTGTAGGAATAGAAATTATCAGAATCACTTAAATAAGTCAAAAGGGTGATGTAAAATGTCAAGTGGGGGAATTTGAGATCAATTAGCAATCACAGAAATAACAAATAACAAGGGTAATCAAATGATTTAGAGGTACTCTGGGGATTGACCAATCAACTGTCAATTATGCTAAATGGGTGCTAGCTAATTACTAAAAGTTAATAAATCTTCGCGAGTAGAATGGACTCTAGTTGAGGTAGCTTTCTCTCAAATAACTACCACATTTCAATTGAGTTCTTTCGAACCTCAATAAACTAACATGAGAACGAGCCAACAACCTCACTCCATCTACTCTCTCGAGCTAGCTAGGTAGAACGAGACTTAGGATTCACTCTCTCGAGCTGAACCCACAACAACCCAATTACTACGAGTGCTAATTTATAGCCTTGGTCTTAAACTTCTCTCTCAAGCAAGCATAAAACACTAGTAACAGTGAAATAAACATTCACTACAGCAAAATAACAGCAGCAATAAATCAGACCCACTTCGAATTAGCAAAAAAATCAATAATTTCTAACACCCATAAGCTAAATCAAGCAATTAATCACATGGTCAAACCCCCAAGAATGGAGTTTTAGCTAGTCATCATAAAAAATGAAAATTCAATACCTACTACATGCTCCATAGCTGGGTATTGATTTCTAAGACTTTAAAATGAGTAAACTTTGCTTTAATTATAAAACCCAACTCGAAAACCAACTTGAGAGCTTGAAAATTGAGCAAGAACAGTGTTTTTTTGTTCTGGGTATGAGTTTCCCAATTTTTTGATGCCTTCTCTCTCTTCAAATTATTGATTTATACTGATCCAAAGTTTGGTCTTTTGGGGTGAATCGGCTATGGAAGACGGGCTTCGTCGACTCACCAAACGCCCCTGGCCGTCGTCGTTGAGTTTCATGTTTTCATCCAATTATGCACTGTAACTTTAGGCGATCTAAGTCGGGGTCGCTGATGAATTCCGCGATTCGTCCTTCGCTCCTTAGGAACGCCAACCTGTTTGCATCTTCATAGCGCATTCTGTAACTTTCGGTGGTCTAACCTTACCTCGTCGATCCAATCGGCGCTTCGCCGATAGGGTTTGTACCTCACCCAATTTCTCTCATCCTCAGGACTGGCATGCTGTAATTTTTGGCGGAGTGATGGGTCACTAGGCGGTGCGCCGAGTGGTCTTTGCGATCAACAAGATTGGTTTTCTTCACTTCTTAAGCTTTTTAGCTCCTTTTTTCCCGGTCATGTCCTTGCCTTGCTCTTTAGCCTTCATAGCTACAAATCGACATTTTAACATCAGTTTAGAACATACATTAAGCATTTGAGGACACTTATCCTATCAAAACAAAGTCCTAAATGAGTCGAAATCTCGGATTCATAAGTATTCCATAACTCTTTGAACAACATCTTATTAGATGTCATGTGGTTAGAGAAACCACTATCAATTAACCAACTTTCACTTGAATCTAGGCTTGTGAAACAAGTTGCAACAAATAGGTGATCTGCTTCTTCTCGATCAGCAACTTGAGGTTCAACTTCAGGCTTCTGAATTTTGGCTTTACAAATTATAGCTTCATGACCGTGTTGATTGTACTAGCTGCATTTTTGCATCAGGTCTCCTCCGACATTTCAAATGAGGGTGACCTTTTTTCCACAGTGCCGACAGGGAGGATAGTTAGCCTTCTTGCTTTTAGCAAAATTTTCACTATTATGTGTTTATAAATTTTTGTTGTGCTTCTTTTTGTTTCTTCCATCATCTTGATGTTTAACTAATAGGGCTACTTCAGCAACTCCTTCATGTATCATTACACGTCGTTACTCTTGTGCTTGAAAAACACTTAAGAGCTATGCTAGTGTAATTTTGGACAAGTCCTTAGTATTTTCTAAGGTTGTAACAGTAGCCTCAAATCATTCAGGTACTATTACCAGGATTTTCTCAATAGTCCTTGAATCTTTAAAAGTGGAACCCAACAATCTGACTCAATTTGCTATATTAAGAAGTCGGTCAGAATACTTCTTTATGGTTTAACTTTCCTTCATCCTTTGTAGCTCAAACTCATGTACTAAATTTAGAACTTGCATCCCTCGAATTCTTTCATCTCCTTCATACAAAGTCTTGAGATAATATCATACCTCTTTTGCTGATAGTAGATATTTATTGAAGATATCCCAACAAGAATTTAAAAAACCTCTCATTCATACCATCAGGACCAGTTGTAGAGCTGGGGTTCATGGAAAAAACTACACATTCCAATTCTTCTATAGGTTGTATAGCTTAAAGAGTATTGTTTTGATCCTCAGTAATCATTCTAGGAATGCAATTCAGATCCTCTTCATGAATAAACTTCTCCTCACTAGTAAAGATATTCTGAAAATAATCACTAGCGGCTTTAGCAATAACTTCCTCACACTGAACCCAATACCTTGATCATTTTGAATCTTATGGATGTGAAGCTTCCTTCTCCTGCCTCTTATCAAAGAGTGAAAATAAGCAGAGTTCATATCTCCCTCCTTGAACCATTGTAATTGAGTTTTCTGCTAGAGGATAGATTCCTCCATCTTGAGAAATCTAATATATTCAGTATTAATTGCATGAAGAGAAGTTTCGAATTCTTTAGTGTTCCTGGAAAGATGCTCTTCTTCAGCAATTCTAACCTTTTCCTCATAAACTTTGACAGTAGCATGAATATCACCAAATTTCTTTCTCGACCAGGGGTTGTTGAAAGTCTTTTTAATTTTTGGTGGAAAAGCCACATAAGATTGCCCTCCATCTCTCTATTCCAACACTTACTCACAATATCCAGGGAAGAGTGATGATCAACCCAGCAATTTAAGAACTTAAAGTATCTGATAAGTATATGGTGAATTTCATTCATTTCCATCAGAATGGGACAATGATCAGATCCTACAGAGGATAGATTATTGATAGTTGTGTGGGGCATGATCTCCAACCATTTGTCATTCACCATGGCTTTTTCCAGCCTCTTCTAAATTCGGAAATTAATGACTCTTTGGTTTGACCAAGTGATTTTTTGTCCATTAAAGCCATGGTCCATAAGCCCACATGCTTCAATTACTCCAAGTCCTAAACCCTAAACCCTAAATATAAAAATCTCTAAACCCTAAAATAACCCTTAAAAATCATAAAAAAAACTCTAAAATGCCTAAACCCTAAACCTTAAACCTTAGGGCCTAAACACTACATTATAAATCATAAATCCTAAATCCTAAACCTGAGGGTGTAAAGCCTAAAACCTAAAAGCTAAACCCTAAACCTTGGGGCCTTAACCCTAAAACCTATACCATAAAACCAAAACCTTAGAGCCTAAACCCTAAACCTTAGGGCCTAAATCCTAAACCCTAAGCCAGAAACATTAGGGCCTAAACCCGAAACCATAGGAGAAAATCCTAAATAATAAACACTAAGCCTTATGACCTAAATCTTTGACCATAGGGGCTAAACCCTAAACCAGAAACCCCAAACCATAAACCTTAGGGCCAAAAACCTAAACCCTAAAAATCCTAAGAAACCCTAAGCCCTAAACCCTTGAACCCTAAGAAACCATAAGAAACCCTAAGCCCTAAAAAACATTAAAACCCCTAAACCTAAAAAAACCCGTAAAAACCCTTAAACCTAAAAACCCCAAAGCCCTAAATCCTATAAATCCATAAAAAAAACCTAAACATTAAATCCTCAAAACCATAAAGGTTATCCCTAAACTCTAAACCCTAAACCCTAAAAAACCATACGAAATACTAAGAAACTCTAAACCCTAAACCTTCAAAAACCCTAAGAAAACCTTAACCCTAAACTCTAAATTATAAGAGACCTAAACCCTAAATTCTAAGAATCCCTAAGAAATCCTAAACCCTAAACCCTAAAAAACCCTAAAACCTAAACCCTAAGAAATCCTAAACCTTAAAAAACCTCAAAACACTAAACCTACAAATCCCTAAGAAAACCCGAAAAAAATGCTAAAAATTCTTAAATCCAAAAAATACTATAAAAAACCCTAAACCCCCAAAACCCTAAAAAAAACCTAAACTTGTCACAACCCAGGGGTACACCCTAGACGTAACATGGCATACAAGAACCCGAGAGGCCTCATATAAGCCACTTAGCATTCATAACATAAGATAATAGAAATAGGGGATTTTTAAAACATTTCAACAACATCAAAGTCTTTTATAAACAAAGCGGAAGTCTATTACACTTTGTCTCAAACCATCTAAAATATGAATATGTTGGGACACAGCCCATACAATAATGTTCGAAACATAAAATGAAAGAACATAAGAGAAATGGTGGCTATATCCTAGAATGCTATGAGGACTCACCAATCTTCAAGTCTTGCTCTACAAAGATCCTAGCCACGGGGATGAGAGTCGAGATCGCCAGACCTTACATTTGGATAAGAAATGTAGGCAAGAGTATGTGTTAGTACAAACATGTATTAAATATGATAGCTAGCATAAACATCAACATAAACATAAAAGGTAAGCAACATAAGCCAAGAGCATAATCAATGCACATAATAAAGCATGTCAACATAAAGGGGTACTTCTTGAAGTAACCTCAAATCTTCCTTACTCATCATGGAAGGCAACTCAAGCAACAATCCAAGCTCGTCATTCATCATAACACAGTCTAGCTTATCTTTTATAGACATGGGGAATTGCCTCTTTCCTTACTATAAAGGAACATGGGTAGTCGCCTCTAGTCCTTCTTAACATATGGATCATGGGTACTCGCCTCTAGTCCAACATCATGTGACATGGATATTCGCCTGTTGTCATTCTACAAGGATCATGGGTACTCACCGCTTGTCCAATTCATATCTTAAGAACGTGGGTATTCGCCTCTTGTTCAACTTTAAAGGAATAAGGGTAATCGCCTCTTTATTCTATTCTATGGAATACGGGTAATCACCTCATATCCATCTCATTTAGAGGTCATGGGTAATCACCTCTAGCCTCATCAATTTCTTGGTCTTTAGCATTAGATTCATTTTTGGTGAGCAATCCTTTCAACCTAGAATCATTCAATGTGAGAAAGCCTTTCACATTTATAACATAAGCAATTCATGTGGGAACTATCCCTTCCACAACAATTACATCAATAATCAACAATTGACAATCATAAGCTTTACTCTCAAAGCACTATATCTCATAGTCATTCTATATGCTTCACTCTCAAAGCAATTCAACATCATAATTATCTCATAAGCTTCAATCTCAAAGGAATACTAATCATGATTCATCATTTAAGCTTCAATTCTAATGTATCTCATCAATCCTAGATTGAATACATCTAAACCCACAAATTCTCCTTTCATGGCATAAAACCCATTTACATCAATTTCATCTTTCTAGACATGGGTTAGGCATGGGTACATGTAATTTCATCCAAAAAATATGGAATTTTATCAATTCAATCGTGAACAATCATAATCCACTCAATTGGATTAACATTCATCAATACCCATAACATTGGAAGAAACCCTAACTTAAATTGGGCAATTTCATCTTCTCAATTGGGGAAAATCTTAGGGAATCCATGGATGGAAGGAATCTATGGATCAAAAGCCATCATACCTTGATTACAAAGCCCACAAATTCTTGAGGAATGGAGACTTGACCTTGATCCTAGCTTCAAGCTCTTTCTTCTTCTTCAAGTTCTAAAGAGAGAAATATTTGAGAGGAAGACTTTGGAATTCTCTTGGGTTTTGAAAATAATGACTTGAATGGGTGAGTTTTGGGGTTAAAATGACTTATATAGGGGTCCTAGGCTTGGGTTAAACGACATAGCTTTATTTTAATTAATTTCAAAAAAGACCCTTAAGACCCCAACTTACAGGGGTCTACCCTACCTTCACGAGGGGCTCCACGAACCGTGGAGCCTACCACGAGCCATGGTCCCTTTCGTGGTCACAAATCAGTGGCTTGGAAAGCCACCCCCTAACCCCTAAAATCTAAGTCACCTTCACGACCCCTCCCACGGCCTGTCAAGGCCTTCACGAGCCGTGAAGTGGCTTGTGTGGAGGAGGTTGTTTTGGGCAGTGTAGCCTAGCTAATGCCTTGCCTTCCACAAGCCTCACCACGACCTGTGGTCGCCACCACGATCCGTCAAGATGGTCGTGGGAAGGTGGGCAGTGCATAGGGAAGGTTGGGCTGCCCTAGCCCTCTTCCTTGGCTCTAGCCCTCTTCCTTGGCTCTAGCCCTCTTCCTTGGCTCTTGCTCTCTCACTTAGCCCTAGTTTAGCCTACTAGATTCCAAGGTGTTACAAAAATCTTAACCGTAAAAACCCTAACTCTAAGCCCTAAGAAATCCTAAGAAATCCTAAGAAACTTTAAACCCTAAACCAAAAGATACTCTAAACCCTAAATAACCCAAAAACCCTTAAACCTAAAAAGCCATAAAAGACCTAAAAAACCCTTAACCTAAAAATCCCTAAAAATCCTAAGCCCTAAACCCTATATCCTAAAAAATCCTAGTAAAAAAAACCCTAAAAAACATAAACCTTAAAAAAGACTAAGAAACCAAAAACCCTAAAAAAATCATTAAATCCCTAAACCTAAAATACCCTAAAAGCCCCTAAAAAATTATAAACCCTAAAAACTCCTAAAAAACCCTAAACCTTAAGAAACTCTAAAACCTAAGAAACCTTAAACCCTAAACCCTAAAAAATCCTAAACTCTAAGAAACCTTAAACCCTAAACCCTAAGAAACCCTAAACCAAAAACCTGAAGAAACCCAAAAACCTAAGAAACTCTAAACCCTAAACCCAAAAAAATCCTAAACCTTTAAAAACCCTAAAAACTAAAAAAACCTAAAAACCCCTAAGCCCTAAACCCTAAAACCCCATAAAAACCCAAAACCATAAACCTTAAGAAGCCCTAAACACTAAGAAACCCTAAATCCTAAACCTTAAGAAACCCTAAGAAGCCCTAAGAAACCCTAAACCCCTAGAAACTCTAAACCCTAAGAAACCCAAAACCCTAAGAAACCTTAGAAAACCCTAAACCTAAAAAACACTAAAAAAACCTAGGAAAAACCTTTAAAAATCCTAAACCTAAAAAACCCTAAGCCCTAAACCTAAACCCAAAAAAACCCAAAAACCTATACCATAAACCCTAAACCTTAAAGCTTAAACCCTAAACCTTAAGGCCTAAATCCTAAACCCTAAACCGCAAACCTTAGAGCCTAAACCCTAAACCTTAGGGGAAAACTCTAAACCATAAACACTAAAGCTTCTGACCTAAATCATAAACCTTAGGGCCTAAACCCTAAACCATAACCTCGAAACCATAAACCTTTGGGCCAAAAACCTAAACCCTAAACCCTAAAAATCCTAAGAAACCCTAAACACTAAACATTAAACCCTAAGAAACCCTAAATCCTAAATCCTAAGAAACCATAAGTCCTAAAAACCTTTAAAAATCCTAAACCTAAAAAAGCCATAAAAACCCCTAAACCTAAAAAACCCAAATCCCTAAATCCTATAAATCCCTAAAAAACCTAAACATAAAATCCTAACACTACTAGAAATTGGGCCTACAACAACGATAGTTATGGCAACGGTTCAAATATCGTTGCCATAGAGGTCATATTGCAACGGTTTCACCCATAGCATAAGATACATGACGATATTTGTATATCATATTTTCCAAACCGTTGCAATTAAGAAAAACCCGTTGCCATAGAGTTGGTAGTGCAACGATTGTGCCCAACCATTGCAATAGATAAGATATAGCAACAATATGTATATCTATTGCAACGCTTATTTTTTCCCTCTTTATTTTTCTCAAATTTCACTAAACCGCTAAAACATATACCAATATAATATTTTTCTTTCCTAAAAATAACATATACAAAAAGAATAAATATTTCAGTCAAGAACCTCTAGTTCTCTTCATCGATGTCAGTATATAAAAAGCCCTAAATACTTTTCTAAGCATCGGTGTAATTTTTCGGCCGGCGTATCCATTCCTTAGTTCTGTAAACACTATTGGCAAGTATCGTCTACAGTTCAAAGCATCATTGTCAGTTTTGTCCAGCACTGTTTCAATCTCTAAAATTGCTGGTGTGAGTTACAACGCTAAAACTCCAAAAAAAAATCTGCCTTTTTCACTACACGACTTCTCAGAGCCGTAAGTTTAGGTTATCTTCCCTATTTTCTCATGTATGTTTTGGATTTATCTCTTAATTTTAGGTTATCCTCTTTGAACTATGAATTCACTTGGGTCAATTATTTGAAAATCAGATTTTTAATAGTTTGTGGAAGAAGATAGAAATCGACACGGTAGCTGAAGGAAAAATTTGTAGTTGGATATCGTTGGTGGTATAGTCTTCTGATTTCTTCATATATCTTAAAAATATTAAGTTTGTAGATATTCATATAGATTTTCTATTAAATGTTTAGTTTGTGAAAAGTTGATGCCTCTAAAAAAAATTCAGTACACTCTTGTTCATTGGGAGAAGTAGTTGTTGCTTAAGAATATAAAGTACGTTAATAGAAAAATATTGGTAATAACATGCTCATTTTCATAATATATTGAATGCCTTGTTGTTACTCTTTGATTGTATATACTCAAGCATATAGGTATGACATTCAGTATATGTTTCAACGTGTTGTTACTGAAATAACGAGTTCTTCCGCTTCTTCAAAATCACATGAGTAACAAAGAATGCCTTCATTTAACTTGGATTGTTGTTTGATGTCTAGATTTGAGATGTTTCCACTGCTCTATAGTAAGAAATGCATATACTTCCCTGATTTCTTGTATAAATTAGAATCTTTGAGGCATAGTTAATATGGTTTGGTAAGAAATTATTTGACTAATAGTTCAAGTATAAAAATAAATTCATCTAGATAAGTTCCCTGTCAAGAGGGAAGAAAGGAGAATTTCCTTAGGGGCTTAAGGTATTTAAGTCACCCTCTGGTTATAATAGAGTCTAGTATGACATTGGTAGAAAGATAATGCAGCTAAGACAAGAGTTTCTTATGGTTGTTCAGTTTCCAGATGGATGCTGCCATACCCTTTTCCTTATTTCCCAGGTTCCTTTATTCAATTGTACATAAGCGCTTCTATTATTCAGTATACGTAATATTAAAATATTTATCGATCTTTGTGTGAACTAGTGTGGATGTTGTAAAGGAGGCTTTGATTTAAATTTACAAGTGTGTGGCTAGTGGGTTCTCTGCCTAGCTGGCTCCTAAAATCTTGAATCCTAAGGCCTACATTTTGCATTTCTTTCACTTCCAGCCAATTTGTAGTATGAGAAAGAGAAAAAAAAGTAGCAGCATATTACAATTTGATTGTAGAATGGTTCATTCCTTGTAGAGACTGAAATTAACTTGAATACTCTTTTTTCTTATATATATGATGAGTTCGACTTAATTGAACTCTCTTATCTTGAACCTGATTTATAGGTCGAAATGGAGGGAATAGAAACTCAAGAAAGTGAAGATGGTAGTCACTTTGTTGACGCATTTACAACAGTTATGGGACGTGATCATCCAGGTTGAGTAAGATTATATGGAAGTGGAGTAACCAAAACTGTTTTGAAACAAAAAATGGAGATTCTTATGCCTCTTCAAATATTGTTAATGATGAAATTATAAGAAAAGAGTCGAGGAAATGCAATAGAGGATGTAACAATGAATGCAAGAAAAATTCAATGCGCAAAAATATACCATAGAATGAGATGTTACAATGAACATCATTGCACAACTTCAACATCTAAATCTAGGATTAACACTTGATCCTAACATGCTAAGATTTAGTGTTCGTTTATCAGGAAACAACGCTGCTCTTCAACTAATTAGTTGTCTATTTTTTGGTATTAACAATGAAGGTCAGTACTACTACTATTAATAGTACTACTATTCTTCTTCTTCTTTTTTTTATTTTGCTTCTGCCACTATTTTCTCGATATATGCTCAATATTTTTTCTTCTTATACTCAATCTCAAGCAACTGTGTGATCATTATTCATGCATACCACCTATTTGAATTTTTTTCTATTCTAAAGTTGATGAAATCTTCTATTTTTTGGTTGCACGTCAGCGTGATTCTCTCATGTTGGTTGCTTATTGCTTGTTGGTACTAAGAATATGATTGTTGGTGGTTGAATATGTTGTTTATTGTATCAGTATATTTTATTCACTGTTACATCTATCCCTTTCTCACTCTCATGTATTTCTTCTAGGATGGAATAATGCAAAATTTGTCTAGTCCAAGTTAGGACTTTTGGAGTTGAATTTTATATATATTACTTGATGTTTGGTATATCGTACATGATTGTTTAAAAAGTTTAGTTTATTGTCTTTACATGACACAAACAACAAAAAATCAGCTATAGATTTGAGGTCTGTCTTTGTGTGCTATAAGTTGTTTTGGTGCGTGGTGTAGTCTTCTACAAACAAATCAACAACTTTGTGTTGTGATTTTATTAACGATATTTGGACAATCTAATATATTCTAACATGTTAAGGGAAAGAGGATGAAAGTTGGGATGAATTTTACTTGCCAGATCCGCTTTGCTGATTTTTTTAATTTTCTTTTTTGAAAGTAGTTCAGCTGAGAATTGGTATAATATTAGTTTTTTTTTGTATGAATGGCTTTTAGTCACAGTTAGTCTCCTAGATAGCTTTTGTTACTCTCCCTTGATTTTCATAATACTTTTATGTTTCTAAAAATTCAATAGAGCATAAAAAAGCAGGAAAACAAATTGACACGTAAATGGGACAGGGAAGGATTTACGGGGTACTACTGATATATTGGTGCATTCAATGACATTATTTATTCCCATTTGTAGGTGTCGAAAATGAAGAAGGGGAAGAAAATAGCAGTGAAGATGATCTTGACCTTACTCAAGAAGATTTTTGAGTTGTTGATAGTTCTTATATTCGTTTTATCATCAAACATTTTATACTTATCCTAACACGGGTTTGAACCTTTTGCTTTAAGGGGATATATATATATATATATATAGAGAGAGAGAGAGAGAGCGCTCTTGTTGGATATTTTAAATTTATGAATGTTTATGAACTTTTTTTGGAAGGTCTAATTATATAATTTGTATTGTATTATGATTTATTATATATATAAGTATATAGTGATTTACAACTAGGACTATTATTTCATTTAAACCATTGCAATAGGTATAGCAAGTCGTTGCAATAGGTGTCGCAAACCGTTGCAATAGGTGTCGCAAACCGTTGCAATAGATCATCATGTAAATCGTGATTTAAAGTAAATAGCCATTGTAATAAGGTCTATGGCAACGGTTGTACACCGTTATCCTTTCAAAATGTTTTCGTTCCACTAGGCAATAGGTTTCGAAAACCGTTGCACAAACCGTTGCTATAGCTCTATGGCCACGCGAGCAGATGGAACGGGTGGGTAACCGTTGCGGTAGATCTATGGTAACAGTTTACTTGTCTACAACAACGGTTATAAATGTGTTGTCGTAGGCCTATTTCTAGTAGTGTAAAAAACCCTAAAGCCTATTCCTAAACTCTAAACCCTAAGAAACCATAAGAAATACTAAGAAACTCTAAATTCTAAACCCTATATCCTAAAAAACCCTTAACCCTAAATCCTAAGCTCTAAACTCTAAGAAACCTAAACCCTAAGAAACTCAATGAAACCCTAAACCCTAAACCCAAAGAAACCCTCAACCTTTAAAAACATCAAAAATCCTTAACCCTAAAATCCCTAAGAAAATCAGAAAAAAACGTTAAAAATTCTTATATCTAAATATACTATAAAAAACCCTAAGCCCTAAACTCCTTAACCGGAAAAAACCCTAAAAAAATCCTAAACTCTTAACTCTAAAAGCCTAACTCTAAGCCCTAAGAAATCCTAAACCCTAAGAAATCCTAAGAAACTCTAAACCATATACCCTAAGAAACTCTAAACCCTTAAAAACCGTAAACCTAAAAATTCCTTAAAAAAAACCTTAAAAGCCCTGAACCTAAAAATCCCTAAAAACTGTAAGCCCTAAACCCTAAACCCTAATCCCTAAAAAAACCCTAAACCCTAACGAATCCTAAGAAATCCTAAACTCTTAACCCTAAACCCTAAGAAACACCAAACCCTAAAAAAATCATTAAAACCCCTAAACCAAAAATACCTTAAAAACCCTAAAAACAACCCCTAAACCCTAAAAAACCCTAAAGAATCCTAATCCCTAAGAAACCCTGAAAACCCTAAACCCTAAGAAACTTTAAACCCTAAGAAACCTTAAAGCCTTTAACCCTAAGAAACCGTAAACCCTAAACCATATGAAACTCAAAAAAACCCAAAACCCTAAGAAACTCTAAACCATAAACCCTAAAAATCCTAAAAACCTTTAAAAATAATAAAAATAAAAAACCCTTAATACCTTAAAATGCTACGCCCTAAACCTTAAACCCTAAAAACCCACAAAAACCCAAAACCATAAACCTTAAGAAACCCTAAGAATCCCTAAGAAACCTGAAACCCTATACCTAAGAAACCCTAAGAAACCTTGAACTCTAAACCCTAAAAAACACTAATAAACCTAAACCCTAAATGCTGAGAATCCCTAAGAAACCCTAAATCTTAAACCCGAAGAAACCTTATGAAATCCTAAACCCTAAGAAACCCTAAACCCAAGAAAATATGAAAAACCCTAAACCTAAAAACCCCTAAGAAAACCCAAAAGAATGTTTAAAATGTTAAACCTAAAAATACTATAAAAAACCCTAAGCCTTAAACCCTAAACCCTCAAAACCCTAAAAAACCTATACTCTTAACCCTATAAACCCTAACTCTAAGCCCTAAGAAACATAAACCCTCATAAATCCTAAGAAACTCTAAACCCTATACCCTAAGAAACCCTAAATAACCCAAAAAACCCCTTAAAAACCCTAAAAACGCTAAAGATAAAAATCCCTAAAAACCCTAAGCCCTAAACCCTAAAAAAATCCTTGAAAACCCCTAAACCCTAAAAACCCACAAAAACCCAAAAACATAAACCTTAAGTGTCACGCGTCAATTCCCATTAAGACGGACACGCACCCGATGCCTTAAAGGCCCGAGAGAACCAACATGTAACCTGTGCTTACTATGCATATAACTATGACAATCTTAAAGTTGTGACAAGTTCAAATAGGATGCAGCGATACGAACCAACATAAGTAGACCCAAAACTTATATACAAGACTTGGTCAATGAGGCCACAACTTGTTAAGAGACAAGACACAACTGAACTATATACATTAGTCTACAAAGCCTCTAAAAGATTAAAAAAAACCTTAGTTTAGGGCAGGAAAACACCCCGACTTAACCTTAACTATCATACAGTAACAAAATAGGTGCCAAAGATTCGGTGAGTCCTGAATCAACCTGGAGTTTCACAAATAGCAGTTGAGTACCTGTGCTCCGACTAAAGAGGTCTACTAGCTGAAGTACATTTGCATGCAGCATGAAATACAGCGTCCCACGTGAGGAACATCAGTAGGAAAAAAATGTACTGAAAATGTAAGGTTACAAGATATGTAAAACAAGTCTCAAATGAAATTTAGTATCAGTATATAAGTGCACAGATCGGAACAGAAGACCAGCTTTATTTACTCTTGTGGGAGCATGTATGTTACATTCATTTATTTACATTTCTATGTGTTATAATCTTTATAAGGCATCCGATACAAATGACCACTTGATCAGTGGTAGAAGAGGATGACCCATGCTAGGCCTTTTAACCCCTGGGATGTTGTCCTCATATTTACACAAATTGGGATCGGACCATTCTAGAATTTCACCCTTAAGCTGCCACCCTTCTATACCAATTGAGATCGACCCATGCTTGGCATTTTCCCCTGGGCTGCCACCCATAAATATACAGATTGCTTCACTTAGTTTCTTTAATATTTGAGATTATTTTTTTGGTGGTCATAGTTAGTATTGAGCTTTGGAACCACAGACGAGTAGTAGAAGACATGAGAATAATAACTTTAAGGGAGTGACAATGACATAAGGAGCTATGTAACATCAATGGATTACTCATGAGCTTAAATGGCACAATTGACTACAAATGTCTAAGAGTAGAATTCACCAAGCTTGCTTTTGCAAATACCATTTCTATACTAGCACATAGGAGTATAATTATACAAATGTAGAGTAATGCACATATAATGAAGTAATTCGACACACTAGGAAGAGGGGATAAATATTGTTAGCTATTTGGAGATCGTACGCTGCCACTATGTTTCCTTTATTAGGAATAGAACTTAGGAAATTCAGTTCATTGTTATTTATCACTAATATCAAATTTCATGCAAAGGAATATGGAATCAAATAACCTTATATACCTTGCTATACAATTCAAAAAGTATGACTTAAGCTCCTTCTCTTAAAATTACTAATCTATAATAAAATAAGTTGTAAGACTAATATTAGTAGCTAATAAACCAATTTTAGCTACCTGATCTCACCAAAATTGTAACCAATCAATAAGTATGCAATTTTTCGAGCCAATGTTTTCTTTCCATCCCTTTCCCTTTAATTGGGTCTGTATACTATAAAACCTTCATATCAGGTCCTCCCCAAAACTCCCTGCAATATTTAAGTCCTTTAATGTCTCCATAACTTCTTCACACATCCAGTCATATCCCTTATCATAATATACATAAAACAATCCTTAAACATAATAATGTAACAGAAGCAATATGAATCACGGTTTCTGATCACCATCACTTGAAGAGCTAACATTACTTTTAAAATGCTCAAACGAGCTCATAATTGAATTTAGAGGGGACTCCCCTCCATGGATGTCCCAACATGCACTAACAATCAGAACATCCCCCCAATATTACACCATGTAAAAGGAACAATTTCAAACTCACTAACACATACCAAATGTCCTAATTAACTCAAGCACAAGAGGAAGAAAATTGCAGTAGCTTACCTTGCTGGACAGAACTACCACTTGCTAAGACTTTGATTCTTCAAAGTAAAGGTTATCCTCCTGAACTTGTCTTAACTTATACCTTCCAATAGCTTGAACTTCCTAATATTCAAGAACCCTAATGGTATTTAATGGCTGCTCTATGAAGCTAAGAGAGAGAAATCTCTAGAAATTAGATTTTTGTCAAAGTAAATATAGTTGGAAAAAGCTGATATCAATCATTTTTAAAGGGACTTGCTTTGGCCGACTTTCTCACTCATTTTGGGCCATAATTTATCAAGTAGGTGATCCACCTACTCTGACTTTTCACTTGGGTCTTTTTGGACTTAAGAATAATTGGCCTGTGTTGTCCATTTTCCGCTTATTCTTCTACTCAACTTGGGTTTGATTAATGCAAACATGTGGTAGCGTACTTGGCCCAATTACCTGGTAAAAAGAATCTTAGTAGGTGATGCACCTACTTGGTCCTTTGGACTGGTCAATAAGTCAAAGTAGGTGATGCACCTACTTGTCACCTACTAGCTTAGTTAAGTCAAGCAATTAGCTCACTTATTTTATTTCATTTTCTAAATCTTACTTCCTTTTGCTTTAACTTAACACTTCACCTTAAACTTTAAGCTCAAATACGACCTTACTATCTCGAGTTTAAATGCTTTCGTTGGAGTTGACTTGGTGTATACCTGCTTAAACTTGCAAAGCAAACAACACCTTCCGATCTATTTTAAACCAACACTACTCATCTAAGAAATATGGTCCCTCACCTATACCATAAGTCTATGTCAAGTGTCACATGAATAAAAGTAGCATATGGAGAATATAGGGCGTTACATCCTCCTCTTCTTAAGAACATTCTTCCTCGAATGTTAGCATAGTATCCAGCTCCAAACAATTTCAAGCCGAAGTCAAATTCTATTATTAACCACATAGTTTATATAAACTTATACTTACTCGTCAATGCATCAACTCAACAATTTGACCTTTCCTTTCATATTGAAATAAATGAAGATACTTGGACTTCATTGCTTGTTCTACTTCCCATGTAACCTCTTCTACTTCTTGGTTTCTCCATAACACTTTGATAGAAGCTAACTTGTCGATCCAGAATAGCAATGGGTACTTCTTTGTAAGTGAGATCTCTCGTAACTAGTACATCTTAAGTACGAGTAATACAAGATGGGTTACAAATGGATTTTCGAAGCATTGAGACATGAGACACCGGATGAATGGTTGAAAGCTCTTGAGGTAGCTCTAACTCATATGCAACTTGGCCAATTCTTTGGATAATCTTATATGGCCCTATATAGCATGGACTCAACTTTCCCTTCTTACCAAATCTCATTACCCCTTTCATTGGTGACACCTTCTAGAACACCCAATGTCCTATAGAAAATTCTAATCCTCTCCTTCTAACATCCGCATATGATTTATGTCAAATTTGGGCTGTTTCTAGCTGCTGCTGTATCACCTTGACTTTTTCCATAGTTTGATGAACAAGATCTGGCCCAAATAAGGCAGTTTCACCTGTTTCGAACCAGCCAATTGGGGATTTACACTTTCTCCCATATAAAGCTTCGTAAGGTGCCATTTGGATACTAGAATGGTAGCTATTGTTATAAGCGAATTCAATAAGTGGTAGATGATCATCCCAGCTACCCTTGAAATCTAATGTACAAGCTCGCAGCATATCCTCAATTGTTTGAATTGTACATTCTGCCTGACCGTCTATTTGAGGGTGAAAGGTTGTACTTAAATTCACATGTGTTCCCAAACTCTTCTGAAATGACTTCCAAAAGTTTGCAGTGAATTGAGCTCCTCTATCAGATATTATAGAGATAGGCACTCCATGTAGTCGAACTATCTCTTTAATATACAACCTTGCATACTCTTCAACTTTATAAGTAGTCTTCACCGACAAGAAGTGCGCTGATTGGGTGAGTCTGTCAACTATTACCTATATGGAATCAAACTTCCAAAATGAGCGAGGCAAACCAGTGACAAAATCCATGTTGATCATGTCCCACTTCCAAATTGGAAGTTCTATACGCTACATATAACCTCTGGGCTTTTGGTGCTCTACTTTTACTTTTTGACAATTTGGACATTGAGCCACAAATTCCGCAAGGTTCTTCTTCATGTCACCCAACAAATACATTTCTTTCAAGTCATGATACATTTTATTTGACCCAGGATGGACAAAATATCTTAAATGATATGCTTCAATCATAATCCTCTTTCTTAGTTCATCTACATTAGGTACACAAAATCTGTTTTGAGACCGAAGTACTCCCTTTTACGTCAGCTCCAATGCCTTTGTCATACCATGTTGTTGATAACGCTCAACTACACTTCATCCGATTCTAAGTGTAGGTGGTTTCAATCAAGTATAAATCCAACAAAGAGTTGGGGTCGATCCCACAAGGAGTGATATGGTAAAGAATTCGATTACGAAGTGAAAGGACTATTCTAATTGATTGTAGGAGTAGACATTTTCGAAACAATTAATGTAAATTTCAAGGGTTTGACAATTAATATCAATTGGGGGGATTAGAGTGATCAATTAAACACTACGAACACACAGGGTAATCGAGTAGTGGGGATGTGGTAATGTCCTTGCCTTGCTCTTTTGCCTTCATTGCTGCAAATTAGCATTTAAACATCAGTTTAGAGCATAAAATAGGCATCGAGGACACTAAAACTCTAGATATTAAACCCTAAATGAGTCAAAATCCCCAACTCATCAGCTGTAAATTCTACTTAAGCTGTAATAGAATAGGATTAGTGTACTGCTTCTCTTTCACTTCCACAACTAATGAGGATTCTGCCGCATTTTGAAAAATAACCCCTTCGTCTGGAGATTCAAGAAGGTGAACCCCCAAGCTAGCTAGTTGGTGTAGATCTTTAGTTATCTCTTGTCTTCCCGTGAACTGCCCATAAGTTCTTGCAATTGCCTTACGACTTAAAGCATTAGCTACCACATTTTCTTTCCCATGATGATAAAAAATATCAATGTCATAATCTTTTAATAACTCAAGCCACCTTCGTTGCCTCAAATTCAATTCCTTTTGCTTAAATATATATTGCAAACTCTTGTGATCAGTATATATGTCAACGTGAACTCCATACAAGTAGTGGTGCCATATAGTCAAAGAAAATATAACTGTTGCTAGCTCTCAATCATAGGTTGGATAATTTTTCTCATGTGGTCGCAGTTGCCTTGAGGCATAAGCTATTACTTTACCATGTTGCATCAATACACATCCTAAGCCCACTCTCGAAGCATCACAATACACTACATACCCTTTTGTGCCTTCTAGAAGTACCAATATAGGTGTACAAGTTAATTTATTCTTTAGCTCTTGGAAGGTTCTTTCAGATGAAATCACTCCATTAAAACTTTGTTGCTTTGTGTGTTAGCTTTGTTAAGGGTGCAGCAAGGGAAGAGAATCCTTCAACGAACCTTCTGTAATAACCTGTCAATCCAAGAAAACTACGGATCTCCGTAGGCGTTGTAGGTCTTGGCAAGTTTTTCACGGCTTCTATATTTTGAGCATCAACCTTTATTCCTTCTTCAGATACAATATGACCTAAGAATGCCACAAATTTCAACCAAAACTCACATTTAGAGGACTTTGCATACAACTTACGATCACAAAGAATTTGTAAAACCTTCCGCAAGTGATTAGCATGGTCCTCTTCTGATCTTGAATACACCAAAATGTCATCTATGAATACTATCACAAACACATCTGGAAATGTCTTGAACACCCTATTCATCAAATCCATGAAAGATGCTGGTGCATTTGTTAACCCGAATGACATGACTAAAACTCAAAATTACCATACCGTGTTCGGAAAGTTGTCTTGGGTAAATCTTGATCTTTGACCCTCACTTGGTGATAACCCGACCTCAAGTCGATCTTTGAGAAACACTTAGCACCTTGTAACTGATCAAGCAAATCATCAATTCTAGGGAGGGATTATTTGTTGTTAATTGTTACCTTATTCAACTGTGGGTAGTCAATGCATATTCTCAATGAGCCACCTTTCTTATGTATAAATAAAACTGGTGCTCCCCAAGGGGACATACTAGTGCTTATGAATCCCTTTTCTAACAAGTCTTTTAATTGTTCCTTCAATTCCTGTAATTCTGCCGGGGCCATTCTACACGAAGGGATGGAGATAGGCTGAGTATCTGGAATCACATCAATACAAAACTTACTTCTCGTTCTGGAGGCAAACCTGGAAGATCTTTAGGAAATACATCGAGAAATTCATTCACTGCCGGAATAGATTGAAGAGTTGGTGGCTCCGCATCTATATTTTTCCTTCTCACTAGATGACATATGTATCCTTTGGACATCATTTTCTTTGTCTTAAGATAAGAAATAAATCTTGTTACCCTAATATTACCTTTCCATTTGAGGACTGCCTCTTTTGGAAAATGGAAATGCACCATCTTAGTTCGGCAATCTACCGTGGCATAACAAGAAGATAACCAATTCATACCCATTATAACATCAAAATCTACCATATCTAGCCCAATAAGGTCAGCCAATGTATCACAATCACAAACAGTTACAATGCAACTATGATAAACTCTTCTAGCAATAATAAACTCACTAATCGATGTAGACACTTCAAATGGCTTCACTGATAATTCTGGTTTTTTTTAACTTCCCAGCAATCAATGGAGTAACATATGATAATGTGGACCCTGGATCAATTAATGCATATACAATATGTGAAAAGATTGACAATGTATTTGTAACCACATCCGGTGACGCTTCCAAATTTTGTCGATCCCCAGAGCATATGTGTGATTCTGAACTCCACTAGAACTAGCTACTCCCCTAGCTCCTCTACCATGACTTGTAGGCATTTGTAGTCCCCTACCTAAAGATGGTGTTGATGAGGACGATGCATCAACTAATCTAGCAGGTTGTGCAACACCACCCATGCCCCTATGAGGGCAGTTTATATTCATATGCCCCCGTGAACCACACCAAAAACAAACATTTGTCCTAAACCTATATGCACCTAGATGATTTCTTCCACACTATTTACAAGGCTATCTAGGAGGCCTTGATTGGCTCGTACTTCCCTACTCTTGATGACCCGCTATTTGTGAACCTTAGCTTTCACTTCTTTTCCCAAACTAACTGCCCCTATACCCTTGAAACCATGGTGGATCACTAGTTGTAGAGTAGAAAGATGATGGCCTAGGTGGTCTGTTAAAGAACGGAGTCCTAAAATCACCTTGGGATGGCGTATACTGCCCTATGGATCTGGCCCTCTTAGAATGCTTTGTTTTCGACTCTTGTGTCCTTCTTCTAAGCCTTTGATCCTTCAACTTTTGCACAAAAGCTTGCATCCTTGCTATATCCATTTCATTATTCAACGAAGCAATGGTATAATCTCTAACCAGATATGAATCTAATCTATGCACATATCGATGAACTTTATCCTCAATAGTAGCTAATACATTAGGAGCATACCTAGCCAAGGAATTAAATTTGAGACTGTACTCTCTAGCGCTCATACTCCCTTGGTGGATATTTAAGAACTTATCCGCACAGGCCTCTCGGGTCTCCAATGGCAGATAATGGTCAAGCAATGCCTTTTTGAACTCTTTCTAAATAACAGAAGGCACATCTGTCCCCCTAGATTGCTTCCTAGCTTCTTACCACAATATAGCCACACCCTTTAATTTATATGTTGCTAGCTCAAGTGTTTCGTTACCACTTACATGCATAACACCCAAAGTGTATTTGATCTGATCTATAAAGTTTTGTGGATCTTCATTAGGATCTGACCCAGTGAATGATGGAGGGTCCAAATTAAGAAAATTACGTATCCGTATGCCAGCTGCCCGATCTACACCACTAATACCTACAATTGGACCTTTTTGCCTTTGGCCTTGGTCAGCAACTATACGAGTCAATAATTGGACTGCATTCCTTAAATCATGCTATGTAGCATTAACAGGGGTTCTCAAGGTCATGCTTCCCTAATTAGATCCTCTGGAGATGGAGGCGTCGGGGAAGTTTGTGATAGAGACTCATCGTGAGCCTCACTTTGTTCAGCACGCCTAGGTGGTGATTGGTCGGTCCCTTCTCCAACAGCCACATCTGTTTGCGTACCTACACTTTTAATCCTTCTCGTAACCGGCATCCTTACTATAGTTAAAGAATCTAGAAGTTAGATATAATCCACCTACAACACTGGCTCTATCGCACGATCTAAGAAATGAAAGAAAAGAGACAATTCCTACATGTCCCATAGCCTCCTGTTTATAAATATGGTGCACAACACATCCATAAGCAAGACTCTACACAGACACGACTTTGTAGAATCCCTAGGGTGCTCTGATACCACTTCTGTCAAGCCCCAAACCTCAAATTCCATTGAGATGGATAGGCACCCGATGATCTAAAGGTCCGAAAGAACCAACATGTAACATGTGCTTACTATGCATATAACTATGACAATCTTAAAGTTTTGACAAGTTCACATAGGATTCAGCGGTACAAACCAATATAAGTAGACCAAACACTTATATACAAGACTTGGCCGTTGAGGCCACAACTTGTTAAGAGACAAGACGCAACTGAACTATATACATTAGTCTACAAAGCCTCTAAAAGATAGCAAACCTTAGTTTAGGGCGGGACCAGGCCCCATCTTACCCTTAATTATCATATAGTAAAAAAAATAGGTGCCAAAGACTCAATAAGCCTCGAATCAACCTAGAGCTTCACCAATAGCAGCTGAGTACCTTTGCGTTTACTAAAGAGGTCTACTAGTTGGAGTACCTATGCCTGCAGCATGAAATACAGTGTCCCCTGCGAGGGATGTTAGTACGAAAAAACATACATAATATATAAGACAACAACATATGTAAAACAAGTCTCAAATGAAATCCAGTATCAGTATATAAGTTCACAAATTAGAATAGAAGACCACCTTTGTTTACTCTTGTGGAAGCATGTATGTTACATTCATTTATTTACTTTTCTGTGTTTTATAATCTTTATAAGGCATCTGATATAAATGACCAGCTGATCAGTGGTAGACGAGGATGACCCATGCTAGGCATTTTAACCCCTAGGATGTTGTCCTCATAATTACATAAATTTGGATCGACCCATGCTAGGCTTTCGCCCCTAAGCTGCCACCCTTCTATACAAATTGGGATCGACCATGCTAGGCATTTGCCCCTGGGTTGCCACTCATAAATATACAGATTGTTTCACTTAGTTTCTTTAATCTTTGAGATTGTTGTTTTGGTGGTCATAAACAATATTGAGCTTTGGAACCACGGACCAGTAATAGAAGACATGAGAACAATAACTTTAAGGCAGTGACAATGACATAAGGAGCTATGTAACATCAATGGATTACTCATGAGCTTAAATGGTACAATTGACTTCAATTGACTAAGAGTAGAATTCAGCAAGCTTGCTTTTGCAAATACCATTTCTATACTAGCACATAGGAGGATAATTATACAAACGTAGAGTAATGGACATATAATAAAGTAATTCGACACACTAGAAAGAGGAGGAAAATATTGTTAGCTATTTGGAAATCGTACGCTGCCACTATGTTTCCTTTATTAGGAATAGAACTTAGAAAATTCACTTCATTGTTATTTATCGCAAATATAAGATTTCAAGCCAAATAATATGGAATCGAATAGCCTTACATGCCTTTCTATACAATTAAAAAAGGATGACTTAAGATCCTTCTCTTCAGATTACTAATCTAAAAAAAAATAAGTTGTAAGACTAGTGTAAGTAGCTAATCAACCAATTTGAGATACTTGATCTCACCAAAATAGTAACCAAGAAGTAAGCATGCAATTTATCTATCCAATGTTTTCTTTCCTTTCCTTTACCTTTAATATCGTCTATATACTATACAAACTTCGTATCAGGTCCTCCCAAAAACTCCCTGCAATATTTAAGTCTTTTAACGTCGTCATAACTTCTGCACAAATCAAATCACATCCTTTATCATAATATACATAAAACAGTCCCTAAACATAATAATGTAACAAAAGCAATATGAATCACAGTTTCTGATCACCAGCACTTGAAGAGCTAACATTACTTTTAAAATGTTCAAACAATCTCATAATTTAATTTAAAGGGGACTCCCCTCTATGGCTGTCCCAATATGCACTAACCACCAGAACATCCTCCCCAATATTACACCATGTAAAAAGAACAATTTCCAACTCACTAACACATACCAAATGTCCTAATTAACTCACGCACAAGAGGGAGAAAATTACAGTAGCTTACCTTGCTGGACAGAACTACCACTTGCTAAGACTTTGATTCTTCAAGCTAAAGGTTATCCTCCTCAACTTTTCTTAACGTATACCTTCCAATAGCTTGAACTCCCTAATATTCAAGAAATAGCTTAAACTCCATAATATTCAAGAACCCTAATGGTATTCAATGGTTGCTCTATGAAACTAAGAGAGAGAAGAGAGAGCTCTTCGTAAAAATAGTTGGAAAAAGCTGATATCAATCCTTTTTCAAGGGACCTGCTTTGGCCGACTTTCTCACTCATTTTAGGCCATAATTTATTAAGTCGGTGATCCACCTACATGGATTCTTCACTTGGGCCTTTTTGGACTTAAGAATATTGGGCCTTGGCTATCCATTTTCTCCTTATTCTTCTACTCAACTTGTGCCAATTATTGCAATTAGGTAGTAGTGTACTTGGCCCAATTACATGGTCAAAAGAGTCTTAGTAGGTGATGCACCTACTTGGTCCTTTGGGCTGGTCAATCAGTCAAAGTAGGTGATGCACCTACTTGTCACCTACTAGCTTAGTTAAGTCAAGCAAGAAGCTCATTTATTTTATTTCATTTTTCAAATCTTACATCTTTTTTCTTTAACTTAACACTTCACCTTAAACTTTAAGCTCAAATACGACCTTACTATCTCGAGTTTAAATTCTTTCATCGAAGTTGACTTGGTGTATACATGCTGAAACGTGCAAGGCAGACAACACCTTCCAATCTATTTTAAACCAACACTACTCGTCTAACAAATATGGTCCCTCACCTATACCATAAGTCTATGTCAAGTGTCACATGAATAAAAGTATCATATGGATAATACAAGGCATTACATCCTCCCCTCCTTAAGAACATTCCTCCTCGAATGTTAGCATAGTAGCCAGCTCCAAACCATTTCAAGCCTGAGTCAAATTCTATTATTATCCATATAGTTTATATAAAAACTTATACTTACTCGTCAATGCGTCAACTCAAGAATTTGACCTTTCCCTAAGAAATCCTGAACCCTAAAATACCTTAAACATGAAAACCCCTAAAAATAACCTTAAAACCCCTAAAAACCTTAAATCCTAAACCCTAAGAAACCCTAAACCCTAAACCCTAAACTCTAAGAAACTCTCAACCCTAAATCATAAACTCTAGACACTCAAAAAAACCCTAGTAAACCCTAAACCTTTAGAAACCCTAAGAAACCCAACTAATCCTAAAATCTAAGAAATTGTAAGCCCTAAAAAACCCTAAAACCATTAAAACCCCTAAATCTAAAAATCCGTGTTAATTTTTTTTTTAAAAAAACCTTAAACCTAAAAACGCCTAAGAAACTCTAAACCCTACAAAAAAAAAAACCTGAAAAACCATTAAAACCCAAACCTAAAAATCCCTATAAAAAACTCTAAACCTAAAAAAAACACTTAAAAATCCTAAGCCCTAATCGAACAAGAATATTCCACAAAATCGCCCTACATTGCTGGGAAATCTACTCAAAAGAGGTGATAGAAGAGACGATTTCTAATGAACAGTGGCGCTAGGCTCAAACAATTATATCCTAGGTGCAATCGGGTGATATTCGAGTAGTTTCAGTCCATGAAGTTGATTCACAAGCTAAAGATATACCTACCAACCAAAAATCAGCTTATTCTATATTGCCAATGCTGAAATCCCAAAATGGCAATTCTGATGAAATCGCTTCTAGTTCGAAAAACACCATTTCTCAATTTGGTTCAGGTTCTGAGGCAAAGAAGCAGCAGTCAAATGCAAAGGAGGATAGTTGAGAAGGTGGCGCCTCCAATGTTAAGAGTACAGCTAGATTAGACCGACAAGTAATGGTTAATGGTGAAGATGTTGGAGATTCGATTTTGGATGGAAACCTAGAACTCACAAAAGTGCAATCGAAGAATAAAAGTCTTAATCAGCATAATATTACTAAAGCACAAATGATTCAGGGCAGCGAGAAATCGAATCCTAGAACTAGTTCTCTAGATTCGCATACCAATAACGAACATCAGAGTATGCCTGGAGCTTCAAAAAGACCAATGGAGTTTGAAGATATTATCAATATTGAAGACTCTGCAAATATCTCAGCTGATCGAAAGGAACACAAAAATAAGGATGAAAGGAATTTAGTGCAGGAATCAGGCGAAAATCACACTGCTGTTCACACAAAAAATGGCACGCATCAAAAAGATATCGCAGGTAAACTTCATAAATTTTCTGATAATGCTGTGGAAAATAATGTGCATTCTCTAAAAGGAGTTGTTAGCGTTCAAATTGATAAAGGAAATCTTCATAACAGGGAGGGGCAGAGTAATGGTGCTAATCAAAATCTCCTTAAGGACAAACAGCCTAGACCTTGTGTGCCTAACAACAATCCGTTGAAAATCTCCAACAATTTTGAAGCCTTTAGGCCACATATTACCAAGAATGATCATGGCAGACCTCAGGATAATAAAAACCAGGGCAGTTCTACTGCTAAATATCCCCAACAAAACAGAATCAACACCAATAATCAGGAACCTCCAATACCGGTTGTACCTCACTCTATGGCTACTAGATTGAGAGCTCAAGAAGCCATGAAATCCTCTATTATTGACCTAGCTCCTCCTAAGATTACTACTAAGCAAGGTTTTCCGGCTGTTGTGTTTAATAAACAAGATTTTATGGTAAAGTTGGCTACAAGATGTAAGTACGCCCTTATTGGTAAGTTTACTAATACTATGCCAAAAATGGAGTTAATTAGAAAGGAATTTATACTCCAAACCGAGTTAAAGGGGGGGGGGGTTAAACTTACTCACTTCAATTCTAAGCATTTGTATATTCATATGGACAATGAATATGATCATTATACTGTTTGGTCGAAAGGGAAGATGTTCATAGAGGGGAAACTTATGAGGCTCCAAATCTGGACTCCTACCTTTAAACCAGAAGTGGAAACTCCTTTGGTCCCAATATGGGCAATTTTACCTAAGTTGCCTTGGCATTCTTATTGTCTGGAAGTTGTAACCCCTTTACAGTCCCCTATTGGCAAAGTACTCTTTCTAGACATAGCTACTTATAAGAAAACCAGGGGGATTGTGGCAAAGGTGAAAATTCAGGTTGACTTGACTAAACAAAGGCCCCATCATGTGTGGATGGGGTTTGATGAGGATGAGAATGGGGATGGAAGATGGCAACCTGTCCAATATGAAGGGGTTCCGGATTATTGTGAATACTGCAGGCATCAGGGTCATACAGGTGTGTACAGTGAAGAAAAAAGATGAAGACTCTAAAAGGAGGAAGGAAATGGAAGAGGCTGAGAAAAACAAAAAATCCAACACCAAGGAGAAGTACAAAGAGAAACAGGTTCAAGCAGTTAATGTTGATGAGCAGCAGCATGTGTCTCAAGGCAGTGATTCTGAAGACCAAGAACAATGGCAAATGCAGAAAAGGAAAGGCAAGAAAGATAGTCAACAACAATTGCAAGATGTAATTTCTCCTACAAAGAGGAACCAGCAGGAAAAGTCTCAACAACTCTCAGGTATGCCGCCTCTTATTATTCAGGAAATTAACCCCCCAGGATGTACTGTTGTTTCTGGAGTCCGGGGTGGGGGGGGGGGGGGGGGGGGGGGGGGGGGGGGGGGG